>RCTL01002113.1:59451-75713 GCA_003667305.1 Speleostelium caveatum
TTAGGAAAAAATAATAAATTTTTGAATTTATTTTTAGATCTTTTTTTTAAAATAAGCAAATTTAAATTCTAAAAAAAAAAAAAAAAAATTATTTTCAGGGGTTTTTATATATTTTAAAAATAACCTTGAAATAATTTTATTAAAATTATCCTTTTAAGGATGACAATATTCATCATCGTTTTCAAAACGTTAATTGCAAGTATTTTTAAATTTAAAAAAAAAATAAACTCATATTTTTATGCCGACTATACCCACATGCAATCATTTGCTTTTTTTAAAAAAAAAACAAAATCAATATGGTGCATTATCATTAAAACCCAATGTTTTTATATTGGCACATTGAAAGACAAAAAATTAAAAAAAAATAATTATTTTTAAAAAAACCAAGATACTTAAGTATTGATAAAATTGACCACAAACCAAGGCTACCACATTCTTAAGTAGGCAGGTACGAGAAAACACTTAAATAGCTGTGCAGTAAGCTCAGTATTTAATAATCATGATAACAATCGATTATTAAGTATAAGTAATCCAGGGTGCACACTACGCCAACATAAATTAATAAAAGTAGATTACCACACTGAGTAATTAACCCCGCTTGTTTCATCTTCTTAAGGCATGGGCTATTTTAATTGTATTAAAAAATATTAAAATATTAAAATATAAAATAAAAACTAATAAAATGAATCTCCATGTAAGTTATAAATATTTTAATGTTTTTTTGTAAATAAAATAGGGTAAATCTAATTTGGGTTAACTTATAATGCATTATAAGTTATTTGTATTTTTAATAAAAAATGTATTTCAAAAAAAAATTTTTTATTTTTTGAGGGATTGATTTTAATTTAATTTTCGATCTTGAAATTATTTATTCATTCTTACTCGAGTTTTACGTTCGCATTAACTGGTCAAACAGATATTTTTTTAAGATTTTTTTTTTTTTCGAAAAAATAAAAAAAAAGATCGGATCCCTGTTTTTTTCAGACCTGCCACAATCTTGATCACTGAAAAATGGTTATTTAAAAATACAAAATTTAAAAATGAATCATTAACCCAAATATTAAAAATAATGATTAAAAATATTTCAAATAATTTAAATAGATCTATTGTTAGATTATGTAGTAGAGGTACTGGGTCATTGTCATCGTCGCTGTCATTGTCATCTCTATTATCTTCAACATCATGCTTACAAAGGCACAGACTGAATCAGTGTAGCAGATCTTATTTTAAATGTTCAACATCTGTTTGTTTATTTAATAATACATCACCACCAACACCTGTACCATTACCAAATGATATACAAACACAGGAATATGATCATTTAATTCGTCAAACTATTGAATATGCCAAGACTAATAATTTGGCGGAATCATTGGTTTGTTTGAATAAATGTATCGAGCTATTCCCTGATAGACCAGATGCATATATTCTCAGATCAGATATCAATCGTCTACACATCAAGACTTGGAAACAAGCAGAAGCAGATTACAATAAGATACTTGAGATCACCCCACCTGAAAGAATATTGGGCTTCCTCGAGACAGTCCTCCCCACTCATGTAAGATGTGTAAATATGATGTGCGATATTGTCGATAAAGGATACGCAACTGTATGTACATGGTCTCTACCACAACCATAACACATGACCCATGACGATGAAACGAGGTATTAACACATACTTATCTCAACTAAGGAGGACATTCTTATAAAAGTCTATATCCTCTACAGAGAAAATAAGTTATTCCACAAGATGTCTGAGGTTGTATCGAGATTAAGCTATTTCAACCAACACTACCCACTCTTAACTAGTTCCGTGGCAAAGTATAGCGGTCAATTGGGATCTGCAAGTGATGTACAGTATGAATCAACATTGAAATCAATTATTCAAAGCGAAACTGAAAGATTAAAATCAAAAGGATATGTCTTTTACAATGGACAGGTCTATAATAACAATCTGGTAGTGATAGAGAAGGATGGATACAACAGAATTCTTCCTCCAGATTGCATCAATTCTGACAGCACATTATTGGGCCTTGCATGCTTCCAATTGGGGACATATTTTTATTATCTTTATCAGATAAAATACCCAAAATTTGTGGACTTTAATTTTTCAAAAATGACGCGCCATTTTTTAAAAAAAATAAAAAATAATTTTTTTTTAATTTTTAATTTTTTATTAATATATATAATTAGTTAATTATATATAATCAATTATTATAATCAATGGAAGATAATAAATATCAAGAATTATATTCCTTAACTTTAAAAGAACCTGATCTTTATTTAATTAAAGGTAAAATCAAATTATTAAACACACCTCGCACAGTCAACTTTATATTTATTCTATAGATTTTATTAAAATAGGTTATAAAATCCAAAATAATATCATTTATTTTTCAAGTGGAAACACATTTAAAGAAATTTTAAAAGAAAGTGAAAAAAAAAATGTAATTATAGACCGTTTTTGAGAATTTAAAATCATTTACTTATAAGTAAATTATCAAAATCAATGTTTGATTGTTGATATTTTATAGTACTTGATCAACCTCCACAGACATGATGATGGGAGATGTAAAGGCATCAATAAGATGCAAGTTCAAAATAAAAAATATTGGCCAAACATGCTCAAAGATATAAAGGAGTATTGTAAAATCAATTGCAAAAATAAAGGAGATCAGGTTCCTACATCTGAGCCAGACATTACACCTGTAAATGGAGATGATGTTGCAGATACTCCAGTTCAACAACCTGCTAAAACCAATAACTCTACTAAAGAGACACAAGACACTCCAGCTCAACATGTACCACCTGCTGAAAAACAAGTCATTGAAATTGATAATACTGCAGAGAAACAAGATACTCCAGTTCTACTACCCACTGAAAAACAACAAGTCCCCGAAATGAATAGTACAGATAAACAAGCCACTGCTCCAGTTCAACATGAAATCAATAGGCAATTGGTTGTTTATGATAAAACCAACGATACACAAATAACAACTGCAGATTCAAATAGAATCGAGTCATTGATCATTTTTTTACAAGATTGCAACACATCAGATCCCATTCGATATGCAAACCTATTGTTTCAACATGGGTGTATGGGTCCAGAAGATGTATATGAATATGCATCTTCAAGTGAAGAATTGGAACAGATTGGAGTCGATAAAATTATTGATCGAAAAAAAATATTGGCTCAAATACAGTCTTACAAGCATAATCAAAGTTCCAAGCGAACATCAAATGGATTAGAGTCTCCCCACAACAAGATTATTTGTATCGATTCAAATAAAGGCCAGAAGATCAAGAAGCAACCAAGTATCTCACTGGATTTTGAAAAAGATTTGGACGTAACAAAACCCGACACTGAATTCAAGTTCAAAATAAAAATACAAACTCCTCAAAAGTAAACATAGATATTTGATAAACCTAACTGTTACCCCCAAGTGGCATGTGGGGTGTTTCTAACCGATCAAAAAAAAACCCACACCCCCTTCGAAAAAAAAAAAAGCCAAGGTTGATCAGATCAACCCTAACCCCTACAAACAAAGTTTTTTTTTTATTTTAAAAAGGGAAATCAAAGGGTTTAAAATGAAACAAATTCTATATATTTATTTACTTTTATCATTCGCCTTGATTGCTTATATAGAGTGTGCTAATGATATTTATTTTAAAAGTTCCGAAAGGTATGAAAATGATTAGATTTGGTTTTTTTTTTTTTATTTTAATTTTTTTAATAATTTAATTCTAAAACAACTAAAATAATAAAAGAAAATTAAAATATAATTGGAATGAGTAAGTAGAAATTGATTATTGAATATTCCTAATGATATATCATTTTTGATTACTTACTATTTTGATAGTGATTCTACATGGTCAACAAATAGCATACCTAAAGTATTAGATAGAGTTATTATAGATCATAAACTCGATGGCGACAATAAACCTGAACTGTTTGTAAATAAACCAATTGCAATTAAAAAGCTTGATATTTTAAATAATATCTTTATTGAATCATCTAATGGTATCACAATAGATACATTAACATCAAGTAACTCATCACTTGTAATCAAAGGACAAGCATCTATAGTAACTATTCAAACATTATCACCATACCACTATAAACAACAATAAAAATACTAATAATCACCATCATATCTTTATTCATTTAGTATAATTTAAATGTATTTAATACTTCAACTTTATTTTTTGATGGTCCACTTGAAGTATTTGATACATTTGAAGTAAATGTAAATATTTATATATTTATATATTTATATATCTGACCATTATTATGATTATTAATATATATATTCTATAATATCAAGGGAGGTCTAATACATTTTAGACATGATAAAAATGAAGAAATTATATTTTATCCATCTTCAAATATAATATTCAGAAATGTTTTACAGCGAGATCAATTTTATATACCTATAGTATATTATAACTGCAATCTTACAATTATCGATTCAGATTATTTTTTAACAGGTGTGGTCGTTGATGGACTAATCAATATTAATAGGTCGTTGGTACTGATGAGAGATCTCCATATCAGAGAATCAATTATATCAATCACTGTAAGTGGCTATAGAGTATCTGTCCATTTATTAATCTATACTTACTCTTCAACATCCATGATAGACATCAATGGTTGATATCCGAGCCAGTGATTGGTATGTGTACCAGGTTGATTTTTTCATTAGTGATTCATCGGTTAGCATTGTACAGGGAAATGACTCGGTGCTATATGGCAGTTTATTTACGTTAAAAGGCGCCTCAACTCTTGAAATACGGGCATATGAAACTTATATTGAAGCTGAAATATACCCGGAGGATCGTGCATATTTAATTTTAAAAAACATTGATCCTGACAACATGAATAGATCGCTAACACTTCACAAGGTCTATCTGTGTCCCAATGGTACCCTTGAAATCGATTACAAAAGCCCTGTTTATTTCATTGGTGGTAAATTGGATGGTGAACTCTTTGTGAATAACATGGAATTGAGCTTCACCGAACTTATAGACCAAACTGTTTTTTCATGTTTAAGCTGTGACGGCCAATTTAGTTCAACAAAAGTTCGACTCAGAGGTGGGGATGAAAGTTCATGTGCAGTCATCTACCCTGTATCCCACCAAATATACAACATTACAAATAAAAAGTGTTTGGATATTGAAATACTTTTAGAACAACCAGCACCAGTACCCCTTGTATTATCAGAACTATTCAAGCCAGGAAGCTATCCTATAAGTGCCATGAGGCAGCATAAGATTCCAAATTATAACAACTATGATAATATTTTGGTTTGGTTTGGATCATCAGGCGATACTCAAGAGTAAGTAAACACATATATATCATATATATGTAGTCAATAGTTATTAATAGACCAATCAACTATTTTAATATGATAGTGCTAATAATTGGAGACCAAGAGGCTTACCATCACACACTTATAATTTAATATTTGAAAATTCTGGCCCGATAGAATTCAATATTAACCCATTGTTGGACTTGTATGAGGCCAATGTAAGAATCAAACAACCATTTTCAGATCAAATTTTAAATATTAAATCAAACAAACCATTAGGCCTCAAACATTTGAATATTACCCTCTCAAAAGTAAATCTTACAGTTGATTGTAAACAGTGTACTACCAGTTGTGTAAGTTTATTTACTTTTTAGGATCACAAAACAAAAATAACCAATTTATTCAAATATTTTTTTTTAAAAATCAAATTATAGTTTTATTTACAATTATTGGATAGTCATATTATAACCAATGATAGCTTCCATGTTCTTTCATCAATGGAAGCAAAGGTAAATATAAATATAAATATAAATATATGTAAGATGAATGTACATTGTATTAACATTTATCATTCTTAGTTTGTAGATACAGTTTTACCAAATATCTCTTTGAGATCTAAATTTAATATTGTTAATTCATCAGTTAGATTTGATAACTTTTCATTTGGCTATTCGTTAATTGATATTCAAAATTCAAATATATCTTGTTTAAATTCCACGAGGGGTCATTGTTTAGATACGAGGGTTACTGAATTTAAAATTCATAATAGAAAACTTGGAAATGATGTGTTGGCTTCGGGATCCTATTTGAATAGTACTTTCAATATTGTAAGTTATCATTTTAATGATTAGATTATCATCCATCACTGATTAACCTTTTCAACATTTAATAGAGTGATAGTAATAGTATATTTAAAAATGATAAATCTCTATTTCAATTTGAAAATTCAGAATTTATAATTCAAAATGATAGTTTATTTAAAATGATTTTAAATCAAAATAACTCTTTGATTTCTGATAATTTTAAAAATTCAACAGTTACAAATCATGGTAATTTTATAATTGCTTTGGATACATCACCATCATTATCAGAATCATTTAAATTTCCTTTGAATATTAATAATATGAAATCATTTGGACTTGAAAGAATAGGTGCACCAACAACCAAAACACTAATGACATTAGAACTTGATAATTTCAGTATATATCAAAATACTACTCAGAGTATAACTATTGAAGTTGGTACAGTTTTAAAACTATCAAAAGCAATAACAATCAAATCAAAAGTATTTGTAAAAGTAGACCCAATCTATCTTCAAAACAATCAAACTGAAATTAAATTTATGGAATTTCCAAAAGGTTCAGATATTAAACTATTTCAAATTCAAGGTAATCGCCACTCATTTTATTATTCATGTTCACATATTATACCAACTGCAACAACTGCAATATTTTCAACTAAGAAATGTGCATCACCACCAACGCCATCAACATCACCAACGCCACTCACCCATTCACCAACATCATCACCTACACACTCACCATCACAACTAAATGAACCACCACCAACCAATCAAGATAACAATGGCCCTAAAAAAACATTATCAAAAGGCGACATTGCAGGCATAATAATTGGAATATTAGGAGCTATTGCGATAATAGCAAGCATTGTAACTATCTTTTTAATCAAAAAAAGAAAATTAAATATTCGTCTACATGAATATGAGCTACTTAATAAATAATCATCATTATACATGTGTCACTTTCAAACCAAAATAAAGATTTTTTTTTTTTTTTTAGGACCCGGGTCCTAAAAACAGAAAGAAAAACATCACCATCCATTTGGTCACCATAGAAGGCAAATAGTTAATAAACAGTATATCTATATAATACTCAGAATCATATTTAAAAAATAAAGTATTTGACAATATATATCATTAATCCAACCTAATGATAATATAAATACAAATAAAAAATATTAATTTCATCTTTTGATTTAATTTTAAAAAAAAAAAAAACTTTTTCCAAAATGAAAACCTTTTGAGAACTTTTTAGAAAATTACATCAAAAATTGTGTGGGTTAAATTACAAAAAAAAATAATATTAAACATTTTTTCAAAATACAATGAGAGGGGTTCTCTTGTGTTTTATTGGTTGGGATAAAAAACCGAAACACTTCAATAAAAAATTTTTCTTTTTCAAATATCTCTTGTCGGGTGATAATTTTATTTAAATTGATTAGGAATTTAAATATTTATTAACAATTTTATATTTAAATTAAAGGGAATTAAATAAAAAACATGAGTATCTAAAAATAATTTTAAAAAAATAAAAATAGATCGTATATCAGCTTACTCATTTGAAAACAAATATCTCAGTCTACTGTGGCTAGATATTTTTTACCTGACTAACAAAAAAAAATTTGTGGGGTATAGGTCATATGATTTTATTAAATTTTGGTCTCTTAGGATTCGAAAAAAAATAAAATGAAAAACACCCACCAAGGGGCGGGACTTTAAGATATGTAATTGGCTATATAGGCTTATTTTATGCAATCAAAGGAGGAGTGAAAAAAAAAATTAAAAAAATACTCATCACCCTTTGTTTTGCAATTTATTTTTTTTTTTTCAAGTCAGATTAACCTTCTTGAATTTCTCCTGCCACCCCTCCTTTGAAAACCATTTAAAAAAAGTAAAAAAATCATGATTTTGAAAATTTGAATTATTAAAGGTTATCAAATATTTTATAATCTTGCATCTCTGTTTTCAACCATGACTTTTTTAATTTTGTTTAATAGATATCGAATCGTTTGTTCATCAGATTTTACTGGCGTGGCTGGTTTTGATATGGCACCAATCATCAAATTTATAATATTTAAAATATTTTCTGTTGTGGTATCCTTTTCCTTTTGAGTACTATAAAGATCATTTGATAGATATTGCAGAACTTCTGTAATCTTACAATTATCAACAAAAAATTGTTTAAGCTTTTCTACAAAATAAAACAATCTTCCATTTTCTTGGGTTGGATATGAGGATTGAATGTGACTCGAGACAGTTTTGATAAATTTTACCCATTTTTCGTCCACGATTTGAGATTTTATAACATTTTCCAAAAGACGATCGATTATGGTATTATAATGATAAGTATTTCGCTTGACCATTTCGAAAAGTAAGTTATCGTCTCCTGATTGTAAAATACGGTACAAATCCATATCAACCAATGCTTGAATAGAATCCTTGCTATTTGAATATGCCCATTGGTGCTTATTATTATAGTTTTCTTTGCTTTTAAGTTCTGAGAGACATTCCTCGAATAAATATTCTAAAAAGTCTGTTTTGATAGTGTCTGATTCTGCACTGAATGCTTTCAAAAGTTGATTTTTTGTACTTTCAATGGTACTTAAGCTTTTACATTTTGATCTAAATGCATTTTGAAGGATTTCTCTGTGGCTTAAAACTTTTTGATAGATTGAGTATTCATCTTCCCATTCGGTTTGTTTTTTTGAAAGGATTTTAATAAGGTGATCACAAATTACAAAATTGATCTTCTTGATAAAATCTGGGAACATATCTATTTGATATTTCTTTGCAATGAAAATAGCATTTGTCACAAAAGTACGTGAGAACATAACACTGCTTGGGACCTTCTTATCGATATCGATTTCTTTGATGATTTCACAAAGTTTTTGAATCATTAGGTCTTTACTTGGTTTGTTTTGAGATTGTGATTCAAGGTAAAGTTTGAGGAACTCTTGATTTTCTTTATCTGATTTATCGTATCCAATATTTTGATCTATGAAAGTTTGAATCACTTCAGCTGTGACATTCAAGGATGGGTGTTCAATTTTAACCTGGAGAAGAATCGAAGTGAATATTTCTTCAAAATTTTTTTTAATTGTATTTTCGTCCCATTCAATAGTTTCTGTTAGAGGGAACTTGGATACGGCAGTTTTAATTTTTTCAATAAAGATTTGAACAATTTTATCATCAAAAATTCTGACTCTAACCAATGAAGAGATTCTCATGTTGTATTTTTCTTTTTCAGAATCAAGTAATGTGTACCACTGGTCCCTTTTCAGGTTGAAGTAATTTGAAAATAGTTGAAAGTTTTTGAATTGTTCATCAATCCTGGCTGTAATTTTCGTGATTTCGACATTTATTTGATTGAAATAATCATCTTGAAAGGCTTTAACGGTGTCATCCAAAGCATTATCCTTATCCTTAATTGATGTGGTAATTTTGTGAGTTGATATATTCTTGCAATAGTATTCAAATAAATCATAGAATTTTCCCATTATTTCAGGTCGAATATCGTGGAAAAAATTGTCAATTTTTTGACGACATTTGTTTTCGAATATCGATTCTGTTGATAGTTCCATATTTGATGATTTGATAGCTGGCCATAGCTCTTGTAAAATCTCTGTCCATTGTCCAATTGTTTTTTGGCTCCATTTACTGTTGATAGTTCTCGAATGAATTATCTCTTTAAATTCCATCAATTTTCTTCCATATGCTTCATTTGGTATATCTTTTGGTGGTTTATCAGATTCTTTATTCAAGCCAAGGATAAGGTGATCTGTGGTAACATTGAATCCTTTAAGTAAATCTTTACCTTTATCACTATTGGTATCAGTTGATATCTTATCAAGGTATGATTTAAGATCAGCGTGAAGACGGTTTTTGAGTTCATCTTCAGCACCAACAGCATTGGATCCGCTATAACTAATACCCCTTTGAACAAAAAACAGTCTTGAGACAGACTTCATTTGATATTTTACGATAAATGTGGATTTTTGATAGGCAAAACTAACAATTGGTATAATATCCTTAATGGCAGAGGTATCTTCGCCTGAATTCATGATGATGGTTGCGTCAGCAGGCCAAATTGAAAATGCTGCCAACCTATTATCTTTTTTTTTCATATTTTCATCAGATTTGTCAGATCTAACACCTTCAGTGTCCAAAAGCAAAATATAATCGTATTCTGATCTTCCTTTGACTGGAATAAGCATGAGATTCATTCCTCTTGTTGTCATACCAACACTGACTCTAAACTTGCATCCAAAAAGAATGTTGAGAAGTGTACTTTTACCAGAACTTTGGACACCAAGAATACTTAAAACAAAGATCTTTGGATCGATACCATTATTCTTTTCTTAAAGAGTTGTTGATAGATGCTCGAGAATACTCTTGATCCACTCCATATTCATTTTACCAGCGTCTCCGTCAAGAATTTCGAGAGGATATCCATCAATTAAGTGATTTGCGGCAAGGGATGAATAATCTTTATAGTTACTGAGATAAGATATTTCACGCCAGATGTGTTCTATATGAAGAGTTGCTTGTTCAAATAATCTCTTTAGATAATTGGATCTGCAAATGTATTCAATTTGTTTTGGATACTCCAGTCTTAAATTTTCAGCAGCTGTATATTCTTCAAATAAACTTTTAAGTGATGTGCGACTGTATGATGAAATAATTTCCTCTAAGCAATCGATGAATATTGATCTTTCTTCTGATGACTCTCTTGATACTCCCCTTAAAAACAATTGAATAAGTTCATTTTTTAGGACATTGGGAGATTTATCAATTCTACTTTGGCGTTCTTTTTCAATTTCAATCATGGCGATTGTGGAGCTAGCAGCACTTGGTCCATAATTTTCTTTTAATTCTTCGGCCTTAATTTCGACTTCAACCTCTTTTGCAAAGCTTTGTTGGAGTATGAATGACTCAATTTTGAATGATTTAAAGTCAATACTTTTGACCAATGAGTCAATTTCATTCTCAATTGATTTGAAAGAGTTGTGGCGTGTGGTGTCTTCTTTTTTGAATGTAAAAAGATTGTGTGGGGCAGAGTCATTATCGTTGAAAAAGGCGTTATAAATGGGGACCATTGTGGTTGGTTTTTTTGATAGAGGGTTATTTCCACCAAAACTTGTTGTAATTAATGAGCAAATATTTTTTGATATTTGTGAATCAGTGGATTCAATGGTACCAACAAAGTTTGCATATACTCTTTTAAAATTTCCTTTTTCAAATGATTCTTTAGTGCAATTGTCTTTTGAAACAAGTGATGGCTTGATAGAAATTAATGAACATGTTTCAAATTGGTCTCTGAAAAGGCTGATGAATGAGTTTGTTTCATTATCGGAGCTTGAAGGTTCCAATTCTCCAAAATAGAAATGGGCGATTCTATTGCTAAGGAACCAGGGTAAAAGTGGCTTATGATCTCCAATTATGTGGAATAATACTACCACCTGATTCTTTTGTTCATTTATTGGAACAAAACCAAAACCAATTTCAAGAATAGTTGTTGGATATTCTTCAAAATCTGTTGTATATTGATTAAAGGATTGGCAAGAGAACATATTTTTCATAATTGATGTTGTGCTACTTTGGTTAACAGCTCTATCAGAGAACAATACTATACGAGTTAAAGATATATCTTTAACGATGTTGCATGTCTGTACTTCATTAATTGGAACCTTTAACAAAGCTAGGGAATCAACGAATGCATTTGTATTTAAACCCTTAATGGTTAGAATTGGTACAGCCATTCTTTGGTTTAAAATAGCAGAAGAAAAATATTTCTAAAATTAAAAAAAATTATAAAATGTTAGAATTATTATAGTTTGAACTTTATCAGTTTTTATAGGTTTAATATACATACCTGATGTTGAATTGGTGATTCTTCAAATAAAGAATTAACCAAAGAGTAAACAGATTTGAATTTTGAACCTTGGTCTGTTGCTTCAGTTTCGGACTCATTTTCTTCAAAGCTTCCCCAATTGATGGTATTTGATTGAGGTTTTGGTAAAGTATTGGATATTTGATATTCCAATGGTTTGAATGATAGTTGGTGCTTAAGAATTTCAATAAAACTTTCTTTTAAACCAAGTGTTGAATTGTCAAGGTAAGAGTGGTCCACAAGAATCGAATCAATGGTATTCAATTTAACATGTCGATACTTTTCATCAGTAGGAGTAATATTTTCGAAAATATGTTTGTTTTCAGATTCTATAAATCTTTCCAATGAAATGTCTTGTGGTTTCTTTTTGAAATTATCAATTATGAATTGAATTCGAGAAATGCAAACTGTAATTTGAGCTTGGTCAAGGATAACCAAAAAGGAACTGCCAATTAATCCAAATGAAATCTCCATTGTATTACGGATGTAGTCTCTCAACTCGATTTCATTGTTTGCTATTGATTCTTGAGCTAAGTTTACATCGAGAAAAATACCCAATATATTTGATATTTTATTTGGTTCATTGTTCTCTAAAATCTTTTGGCATTCAGCTGGAATATCTACCAATGAATTGACCAGTTTTGGTGTATATATTTCTGCACCTGATTTAGCATCTTCGATAATTTTAGTATCTTCGTCACATTTCATTAACATTTGGTAATATTGGACAAGATCTGGTCTCTGATTCATTTGGGAGATTGTATGTTTGTCAAAGTATATATTAAACAATTCTTTGACAAATTTTGTTTTTTTGAGTTGTGGAGATTGTGAAACACGTGTTATCAACTTTGGAAGTGTTTTGTAATCAAGTAGAGACAAAAATAAGTTCTTTGTATCGAATTGATTACTATAGTAATCCTTGTAGCATATAATCATCTCTAAAACATTACCAACATTATAAACTAGTTCTTGATTTGTAATGGATTCTATATTAAATTTATCTCCAATACATAATGAAATTTGGTTTTCAACATGTTCAGTTAAACCTTTTTCTGGAATATTCATGACCACACCTTTATTGGTTTTATCAAGACCACCATTTAAACATTGTCTTTCTACCTCCTGGATTCTAGCTGACATTTTAGAGTTTGGATCGAATTGAACCCAAGCTTTTGACATATTAATCCAAGCCATTTTGATATATAATGCCTTCTCTCTAATAGTTTTATCTTCATCAGCCTCCATTAATTCCCATATTGGAGCATAAGAATTGGAATTACCTCTGTCTATAATATAACAATTCTCTAGGTTCTTATGAAGATGCTCAGAGAAAGCGTTTGGATCAGTTACAGCAGGACCAAAACAAAATGTTTGTGATTCGATTGTGCACTTGTATGACATTTTTGATTCACCACTACCAGTAGCATTTTCTTCAAATGTTGAAACTTTAGCAGAAACACCACCACTAACTCCGGCATAAGATCCAGCTATGCTTGTGTTAAAGTCAAATGTTTCAGTTGCCTTCTCCAGTAAAGATGAAACAGAGTGGCTGCTTTCTGTTGTTATTCTTACTTCTTGAATAAATATCCCTCCAATGTGTTGAACACCAACTGAAAAGTGTGAGTAATACTTTTTTAAGAAATCTTCAGCATGAACAGTGTTTTGAATTCTTTTGATATCAATTATCGCTTGATTTGTAAATTTCATGTCATCATGGCTCAATTGAAATGACTTGATCGGGATGAAAACGTATTTTGATTTTACAGCACTGGTGCTTTCTTGTTTTTCTTTATTTGAGGTCTCTTTACTTTTTGCACTAGTTTGACCGAATCCAACTTCTCCTTTGAAACCATATCCACTTGCTTCAAGTTCAGTTGCATATGATTTACCTGACCTGGTTAAGGTATCTTTATACTTTGCTGAAGCTTCTTTTGAGGTAAATTCCTTCATAACATTTTGGAATTCAATTGAACATCCCATTAGAACACCATTTTCAAATGGTTTGAATAGTGGTTGAGAGGCAGTGACACCCAAGAAGCTTGGATCCAAACCAAATGGAATACCGTGTCGAACTTCACCTCCAGATATCTGTGAGATTAATTTGTTGGCCTCCGCATTTCCTTTTGTAAACCCTTTAATCGAGTCCTTCAAATCATTAGATACTTTTGCAAGTGCTTCTAAAACTGAATTTTTATCAGAATCTTGAATAACCCAATTTGATCCCAAAGTTCCAGAAAGAGACGAATCCTTCAAAGACCCTTTGATATTAGCAAGTGTGTCTTTGATATCTTTAATTGGTACAAAGCTTGATTTTACTCTTTCTTTAAGTTTTTTGATTGCCTCCTCGGCTTCTTTAATTGCTTTTTTGTGTTTTTCATCTTCAGTTTCAGCTTTTTCTTTAGTTTGCTTAAATTCTGAGCTTTTCTCTTCATATATTTTAGAGAACGCATTCTGTTCTGGCTTTGTTAACTTCTCGATAATACTTTCGAACATGTCGGCTGTAATATCTGATAGTGATGTTAAACGGTACTCATCCTCCAACACATCAATAACATGGTATGGAATGGATGCCTTGTACAAAGGAACACGAATACTTTGGTTTTTTGAAGTTTCAGAGTAAACCCAAAGCTTTTCTATTGATTTCTGGTCTTTTGATGATATGGGAGTTGTTTTATCTTTTGATTCAAAAGCACTTGAAAAAAAGATTTCGAGCTCAGAATAAGGAATACGATGGACATTAATCAATCTTGGATATTCTTTTCCAAATTGATATAACCATACTTCTCAACACCATTGTTATCAAATTTAACTTGAGCGCTGAATATTTCAATCCAAGTTTCAGATTTTGAAAGAATTTGATTAGTTTGGTCTTCTTCAAGTGAGGTCAAGGTTCCTTTTTCCTTTATAAATAAAAAAAAATTAGTAATCTATAATCATTTAGCTCTAATATTTGGAGAATAAATAAAATATATACTTGTTTTTTCAATAAAACTGATTTATCGCCACCAATTAAATTCTCAATTAGGTGTGAAAAAGTGAATATCTTTTTGTACACCAATAAAGCAGCGATACTTTCAAGTGAATTACTTTCTAAAAAATCTTTCAAGTTATCACTAATTGCTTCAGAGTCCATAACCATTTGATTGAGTTGTTTTCTTTTTTCCTTATCGCCAAAATCACTTTGAATATCTTGGACAAGCTTATCACGGGTTTGTTTAATTGATAATTTAACATTATCTACCTTTTGATCTTCTTTGTGTTCGACAATTGAATTCTCAATGACCACATCATTATTTTCATTGTTAATGTCATTGACATTTTGATTATTAGGGATATTATCCATTATTAGAAATATTAAGTTGATCTATTTGTACTACTATTACTATTACTACTACTTTAATACTATTAATACTATTATTACTACAATTACTACAATTACTACAATTACTACAATTACTACAATTACTATTACTAATTACTATTAACAAATCTATTACTATTATAATTACAAAAGTGTTTTTTTTAATTGATGATTTGTGGTGGTGGTGGCCCTATTTATAAGCTTTGATTTTCATAAAAATTGCTGAACGAAATGGTGTTTTCTTCATTTTGTATCTGTTCATTGCTTCAAAAAAGATAAGGGCGATTCAAAAAAACTAAAAACCCCCCATTGTCTGTTGACACAACACAGTGAGAAAATCTTAAAAGACTCTCAAAGGGTAGCTTCCCCAATCAAAAATGTACTACCTCAACCCCATGTGATTTGAAGTGATTTTAAAAAAATTTTCAAGTCAGAAAAGAGAAAATTTTTAAAAAAATGTTCTTAGGGGTTGAGATGAACAATTATTTTTTTTTACAGACCAAAAATTTCACTTTTTGGCACAATTTTTTTTTTTTTGGCTGTAAATGAAAATAATTGTTCAGATATCAAAAAACTGAAAATTAAAAAAATACAAAATTTTCAAAAAATGATCTTGGGGGTTGGGATATCAAAAAATCATTTCGCCACAACAGACTGAGATTTTTATTTTGAAAAGAAATGAGTTACACCCACACACCTGTATCTATTTCAAATGAATATATCAAATACAATTTTTTTTAAATAATATTCTTGTTTTTTTCATATTTGGTATTTAATTCCCTTTAATTTGAATATAAAATTGTTAATATATTTAAATTTATAAATTAATCAAATAAATTTTAAAAAATTTACACGCAGAGGTGATGGTTAAAATTTTTTTTTTTTTTTTTTTTTTTTTAAATT
>RCTL01002114.1:2781-14893 GCA_003667305.1 Speleostelium caveatum
CCACGAACAATAAATATTTTCATTTCAAACAAATATAGAATAATAGATGGCAGACACAGCCCAACGTATGTTTTCAAGATCTGATAGCGTGACTCATGCTGGTACTGACGTAATCATTTTTTAAAAATATATTTATAGAAAATCAGATTTTGGAGTGGTTATATAATGTAACAAAAATTAAAAATTCTAAGCCTGGATCGATATGCGAATATCTGAGATCAGGTGTTGTATTATGCAAGTAAGTTGTTGATATTTAGTGTCTATTATCCTGTATACTAATGCGGTCCTATTTAGATTATTAAATTCTTTGAAACCAAATACTGTAAAGATAAAAATAAACACATCAAGTTCATCGTCAGCACATAAGGTATGTATAGCTGTAGGGAATAATCCCTAAATTTAAATTTTATAATTACTAATTGATTCTTTTATTCATCTACTACCCTCTCAACCCCTACTTTGCAGGAAAATATAAATAATTTTATAAAATCATGTGAGAGTATTGGAATAAGTGAAGATCTTTCAAAGTTAACTGATAATATATTTGATAGTAAAGAGGCTATTGTTTTTCATACTCTACATTTGATATGGAGACATTTGACTTTTACACAAACTAATAGACCACAGTCTAGCTTTAGTTTGGTTCAATCTGCAGGTTCACCTAATGGAGTAAAATCAGTTGGATTCTTAAAAAGATTGAATCAGGCTGGTGGTGTAACACCAAATGGTTCACCACAAACATCACCATCCAATACATCACCATCTCCTTCACCAAATACATCTTCAAATTCTTTAATTGCTGACCTTGAAAATTCCCCAAGAACAACAACAATATCATCAACCGTTTCACCTTCAGCATCTCTACCAAATATATCAATGTACAATAGTAATGGTTCGCCATCATCATCTGTAATTTTGCCTTCTTCAACTTCCCAAATTAATTTACAACAATTCCAACAACAACAGCTACAACAACATTTACAATTCCAGCAACAACAACAACAGTTACAACTACAACTACAATTACAACAACAACAACAAATACAGCTACAACAACAGCAGCAACAACAATCAAGAATCCATTTGGCCTCTTCACTCCCCTCACCATTACCTGTACAACAAGTTTCACCTGTTAACTCACTATCACAATCAATGGTAAATAGACCTGTATCAAATACATTACCTACACTAAATCGATCGGCATCAGGTCAAATACCAAATTTAACAGAATTACAACAACAAAATAAATTTGCAACCATAGGCGCACCACAATCTACACATCCTGCTCATAGAAGTGTACAAACAATTTCATTCGTTAAACCTGATCAAACTGGAATTAATGGGGTCAGTAATAATATCCCACCATTAGTTAGAGCCAATTCTGTAATATCCGCACAAAGCCCTCAAAAAATATTAGTACAACAACAACAACAACCACCACTATCACCAAAAACAATACCAACATCACCTCAACACCACCAAATACAGCAAATACAACATCAAATACAACAAATACAACAACAACTTCAACAAAACCAACAACAACAAAATCTAATCATTTCTGCCACTGAACCATCTTCATCGATGATAATGAAAGATCAATCACCAAAACAAAGTTTATCTGATTCACCAAACATTTTAAAATCAGCCCTTATGAGACCATCTTCAAGTGCTGGTTTACCGTCGGTATCACTTGTAGAATCAGCCGAATTGTCCTATGGCGCATCCAATTCCGATGAAGATGATGTAAATAGTTCTTTTGAAAAAGATGATTCAAACGATAACCTCAATAGACATTTACCATCATCATCACCAATTCCGATTGGGTTTTCTGATACAATGTCAACCACTTCCTCAAAAATCATACCACAACAACAGCAGCAACAACAACTACAACTACAACAACAACAACAACAACAACAACTACAACTACAACAACAACAACAGCAACAGCTACTACAACAACAGCTACTACAACAACAACAACCACAACCACAACAACCACAACCACAACCACAACCACAACCACAACCACAACCACAACCACAACCACAACCACAAATGCGAGCATTAAACCAAACACTTAGTATGATTGGAGTAAGTTCAAATGACCATATTATGCAATCCATTCAAAATATAATAAACAACAAAGGAAATAATGTTAATAACATTAATATTGAAACTGAAAGTTGCCATAGTTTTATGTCAAGTGGAAGAACACCAACTGTATATGGTCATAGAAATACAACTAGTAGTGTTCAAGGAAATAGCAATATTGGTAGTGTTATTAAACATCCTAGTTCAAATATTTTAGCATCTCCACCAGGAAGTCCAAATCCAAATATAAATATAAATATTAGTTTTAATCCAATACCTGTAAATAGTAATCAACAACAACAACAACAACAACAACAAACTAATAGTAATGGCAATAGTAATAATAATAGTAATAGCAGTAGTACATTAAGTTTATCAAAATATAAAGAAATTAATAATCTTAATCTTAATAGTGAGCTTAATAGCTCATCAGAGATAACACATTCAAATGATGCTATTTTTTCAGGTAACAATACTAGTGGTACTAGCTTAGGTGCTAGTACCACTGGACTAAGTAGAGGATTCACTATGCACGAGAATCAACTTCTTACAACAATCAATAAAATAGAAGAGAGTTTAGTGGAAGAGGTTACCAAGGCTATCAATGGTTTAGAACAGCTCCATAGGGATAGAAAAACTTTGAAGGAACGTGTAAACTTTGCCTATCCAGAGAAATATATTAATCATTTACAAAATGATGAGATTATTCGATCGGAACAAGCTGATAACTATATTAATTCACAACTTCAAAAGATACCTTCACTAAGAAAACAATTGGAGTTTTGCAGAATGGAGGAGAAAAGATATCTATCAGACATATTCACATTGACCAATGTTTTAAATATCGTTGAGGAGAACAAGAAGCTTTCAACACGTTTGGAGGAGATGACTAAAAATATGCAAACTCTCACCATCGAAAAGAACTCTTTAAGCGCTCGTTACCGAGAGATCTTGGAAATTAAAGAACAAGAGGAGGCATCCAAAAAAGTTGAGGAGGGTATCATCATTGGCCCTTACAAAGGAAAGAACGACCTCAAGGGTGGCACAGTTGAAAAATTAATAGAACGTCTATACACCAAATCAGGCACTGGAAATGACTATGTCGACACTTTTCTACTTACCTACCGTTCATTCGCTACACCCAAAAAAGTTATGGAGATTCTTCAAAAGTCCTACGACGAGAACATACAGCTATTGGTAGAGGGTGAAAGTGAAAAGAAATTCCAAATCGAACAAGATAATCTTCAAAGAACAAAAATTCGTTTAAGAATTTGTAATTTCCTTAAGCGTTGGGCAGATAGTTTCATTCACGATTTTGATGAAGATTTAATTCGTGACTATGAAACTTTCATTACCAATTGTAAAGATGTAAATCCCGCTGAACAATTACAAAAGAATCTAAGACGTAAGCTTACTGGTGTCGCTCCAAAATCAACTCTAACATTCAACAAAAGTCCACCTCTTTCTTTAATACCAAAGAATTTCATAACTGAAGAAGTTGACCCTGTTGAAATCGCAAGACAATTGACATTGATTGATTACGAAATCTACAAAAATGTAATGAGTAAAGAACTCTTGTCGCTCTCATGGCAGAAATCTGATAAACATATTAAGGCTCCAAATCTATTGAAAATGTCAACCCGTTTCAATGAAGTCAGTAATTGGGTTGCTCATACGATCATCAAAGAAACATCGTTGAGAAAGCGTGTATTTTATTTCAAAAAATTTGTTCGTGTTGCTGAAGAACTTAAAAAGCTCAATAACTTTACTGGATTGTTTGCCGTAGTGTCTGCTTTTTGCTCAGCTGCTGTAGATAGATTAAAAAATACTTATTCAGAGGTTCCTAAACAATACATAAAAATTCTAACTGATTTCCAGATACTTTTGGCACCAAATAGCTCATTTTCAGCCTACAGAGATGAATTACATAAAGCAGTTCCACCTTGTATTCCATATGTTGGTGTTCATCTACAGGATTTAACCTTCATAGAAGAAGGTAATCCCGATAAAATTGAAAATGGTTTTGTAAACTTTTTCAAATGCCGATTGGTAGCTGAAGCAATTCAAGATGTCCAACAATTCCAACAACAACCATATAATTTAACTCCCATCCCTGAAATTCAAACACTAATGTCAAATCATAAAATGTTAAACGACGCTGAAATATATCAACTTTCTTTAATTGCAGAACCAAGAGAATAACAAAAAAAAAAAAAAAAAAACCCCCATCAACCAAAAAAAACCAAATTTTATTTAATCAAACATCGAATTAATTACATTTTAAAACAACTTTATGTGTTTTAAATATTTTTCTTAAAAAAGCGTTTTAAAATAAACAATATTTTAAATAACTAATAAATTATTAAAAAATCTCTCATATATTATATAGTATATACTATTAAGTATTTTTTTTATTTTTACCAAGTATTATTAATTTCATACCCTAAATCTATTAATAGATTACCAGCTTCTTCTTTAAACCATTCTATATTTTCTTTTGAAAAATAATTTTTCCAATCTCCTATTTCACCTTTTCTAAAAAATTTATTTTTGTCTGATAGAGGATTGAACCCACCCGGAATCGTTTTGTCATCTACTGAGAGGGGATCGGCTTCTCCATAGTCAAGGTTTAAGTATTCGAATATTTCTTTTCTGTATTTTTCAGGGTCTCTGTGAAGTTCTTCGTAACGAAGTACGTACACTTGAGATATTGGGTTCTCTTTTAGGGCTTCGATGGTTTCTAGATCTTCTTGAACTCTTTTTGCCCAACCTTTTGATATTTTTTTGAAACAAAATTCATTTTCCAGTAGCTTTTGGGGATTTTCAAAGTGATAGGATGTGTTAGATCGATAGGATTCTACGAATCTAGGATTAACGAGTGGTACTGTGTAGTTGGCAGTCGAGTCGGGATGGTTACACCACCCATCAAATCCACCCAATCTAACATAATGCCAAAAGAGTGATACCATAACATCCCTACCATCCCTAATAATTAAAATATATTTTGAGCCAGATATTATTGGAGAAAGGGAAGATGGGGTTTTTTCCCCAGCCCATTCAACAAGAGGTGCAGCACTTGGTGATATACCAGACAGAATAACATTTCTTACAAAACTTCTATACCAGGTTTTGGTGTAACTTAAATAGGGTTCTTTTGAAGAGGCCCACGGTTTTCTTGTAAACTTTTCGATGCCATCCTCCAGCATATGGAAATGAAATTCATTTTGAGCCAAAAATATTCTTGGATGAAGATTTAAAACTTTTTTCAACCATGAGGTACCTGATTTTTCATGACCTCTAATAAATAATAGATTGATGTGGCTTTTACCCTCTGCATTAAGTTCTTCGCCATCAGCACCAAATTCTTTAAAGGGTTTGGCAATTAAATTATTTAATATTTTTTTTTGGCATTTTTCTGATTTTTGGTTAAGTGTTACGATTTCATTAAGATAAATTTGTTTTGAAAGTAGAAAATGTCGAATGGCTATCGGTGAAATACCAAAAGAATTTGGTAAAATATCTAATAATTAAAATAAAATTGATTTTAATAAAAAGTTTTTTTTTTTTTTTGGTGTTTCAAAATATCAATCACCTACCTTCAAATACTTTAATGACTCCAAGTTCTTGTTTATAAGTTGCAGGAGTTTCATATTCGAGTTTTGAAGATTTAAATAAAGGGAGTGGGATGGTTTCTAATGTGTAGCCTTTGTTGGTAGCATAGGCGTATAATTCCCATACACCTCCATATTCAATTTCTGAATGGTAGTCGATATCTTTGGGGAATGATTTACTAAATTCTATTAGTAATTCACTTGTAATAAATAAATTATTACTTCCGTAGCAATTATACATTATTCCAGGCATGCCACTACATCCCAAATAGATTGAAGTATGATTTTGATTGAAATTAATTGAGCTTGATAGTACATCCGCTTTTGTGTGTCTTGCGGTTGCAATAAAAGTGGACATTGATTTTTTAATTGGGAGATCATTAAGATCATTAAAGAATATATATTGGTATTTTGAAGGAGATTTTTCAATTTGAGTTACCAACTCTTCAGAATTCCATACTTGAAATGGCTCAATGAGGCTCTCTGATATTTCAATGACTTTGAATGGTAGAGGTTGTTTTTTTAATAGCTGGATAAGATTGTTTTTATCTTTTTCAAGTGTACTCTTTGTAATTATGATATCAAAATCCCATTTATCTCTTTGTTCAGGTTTACCATAGTACTCATTAAGGAGTTCAAAGGTGGTTTTAATGGAATTATAGTTGTAGTGAAAAGTTAAAACGATGGCTATTTTCAAATGTGTTGATATTGGGGGTGATTTTGTTGGTTTGTTTAAAAGAGGGACTATGGAGTGCCAATTACTCCATATTCTTTGTCTTGAGAACTCGTCAATTGAAAATCGAGCTGGATATACTCCAGAGAGTTTTAAACTTTTTATTTTCTTTGATAGTGAATGGGCTTTGGGATTGAATAAAACTCTTTCTCTGTCATCTTGGTGAATAAGTTCTGGAATACCACCTACATTGGTTGCGATCAATGATATTTTGTGAGTTAGGCATTCCAATACGGTATTTGGAGAATTATCAATGGGAGATGCAACAACAACAAGCTTATTTTCTTTATCTGTAGTAATGTATTCAATGGCCTCGGTGTGTGACTTGCCGGTTATCACTGTACAGTTAATATTTAGAGTATTCTTGCATCTGTCAGCCAAATATATATCTGCCATCGTATTTATTTCAACCAATCTTGTATTTCCTCCCAAAAAAGTAATTGTCATTTTTTTCAATCTAATGAGTGGAGCTAATAGCTCGATGGCATTGATAAAAATATCTAAACCTTTTCTGGACTCTAGTCGACCAAAAAAGATAATCTCATTAAAGTCATGAGCACTAGCTTTGGGATTTTCTTCTAGGTATAGTATTTGATTCTCTCCTGGAAGTAGATTCTGATGTACAAAAGAGTGATTTGGTAATATCCATCCATTAACTTTCATCCAATTAAACATGTAATTTGAAGGTGAAATTAACCAATCTGACATTTCAACTGATTTTCTTTCCAAAAAGTCAACCTCAAAATGTTTTCCATCGTCCAAAGTTGCAGAATTAGCTGTACGTTCCCATAGATGTGGCCCATGTGCACCAATAACAAACTGTGTATTTCTAAAAGCCAAATTTTGATGTTTAGCCAATATTGAAAAATAACCTATACCACCATTGTCATGAAAATGAATGATATCAAATGAATCTTTATGATTTTTGAGATATTGAAATACCATGTGAGATCTGATACAGGGACCGGTGCAACCCACAAGTCCAAGCAGGTTTGATATATCTTTTGCTGAAAGTGAGGGATCCTGAAGCTGGTGATAGTCTACATTTTCGAATTTAATACCTTTGCTGTGGTATAGTTCTTTCCAATGTGAAAATGATAACCTCTTAATATGATTGACCAGTATTACTGTTACGTCATGGCCATCCTCTTTAAGTTTTTGAGAAAGGGCGGTGTAAGCTGTTCCAATACCGCCACCCAATACGGGTCCCTCTATCTCTGTTGTAATGATACAAATCCTCCTTGAAGAAATGATAGAATTTTCATTTGTCCATGGCTGAGGATCAACCCCATCATAGTTTTTCAAATTCTTATAGGGATTATAGCTTGACAGGAATGGAAAACCCATATCCATGCTATTGAAAGTTTTAATTCTATTTGATGTGCCATGGTCTGAATGTTCCTTTCCATTTTGGTTGTTTGTAGATGTAAATATATTTACAATGAATATCAAGGTGAGTATAACTATAACTGGTAGAGCATATTGTTTAAATTTATTATTATATGATTTATTATTAAACACATGTGATGTAAAATGTTGTCTTTTATTTAATCTATTCATTTTGTTATTTTTTTTAGAAAGTATTTAACATTTTATCAAAATAGATATTAGATATGGATTAGATTTTTTGTAGATATCTAGGCCACAAAACAAGTGGGATGAAAAAAAAATTGTAGAAAGAAAAAAATCTAAAAACGAAATCACTTGATAATTTTTGCAAAATAAAACCAAAAGTCGGTTTTTTTTATTTTTTAAAAAAAAATTTTTAAATTGGATAAAATGTAATTGTATTTATAATTATTTAACAGAGAAAGAGGCTTGGGTTGAACTAGATTGGAATCCAAAGCTATAGCTTCCAGTGGATAGAATTACTTGTTCAGATGGCATTGATAAAGTTCCATCAGAGTTTGAAACTACATTCCATGAGGAAATTGGAGAGTAGTTGGTGGCGATAAGCTTAAGAGAGGTTACGGTGGCCTGACCGTTGTTGGTTACGGTAACTTGGAAGTTATAGTAATTAATGTTATTATTTACCCATGAGTCAGTTTGTTTGACTGTAATTGACAATAGGGGTGGTAAAGTTGGAGGTGGGGTAATAGCACTACAAGAATCGCCAAAACGGTTAGCTGGACATCCCTCAGGTAAAGTAAAAGCTCTTAGAGTAAACATATATTCGACACTACCAATGGTGGCTCTGAAAAAATTACCAGAGCATGTGAGAACATTTGTATCAGAGCCAATGACAAAAGTACCATTTCTCTGGATGATAAATTCAGATAAAGAAGTGCCAGGTAATAAGAATGGTTGATAATTATTTTGACTATTACAATTGCTATTTGAAGAACTAAGAGATATAATTGCACTACTTTGTCTTAGACCATCATAATATTTAAAGAATGCCAAATTTCCTTTAAAAGATTTTTGTTCATAGGTATTCTTATCTATTGAATTCATAGAAATGCCAATGCATCTATAACCTTGAGCAGCAATAAAAAATTGATTTAGATCACCAGTACAATCAGCACTTGAAAAATCAATTAATAATATAGATAATAGTATTAAAAAAATAAATTTAAACATTTTGTTACAAATTTAATAATAGTTATATATATATAAATATGTATAAAAAAAACAAATTAAAAATAGAATATTGATTTTTTTTTTTTTTTTTTTAAATCATTTCAATAATTCATTGATTCCTATTAAGGAAATCGGTGTGGTTGTTTTTCTGTGTGGGGGGAGGGAAAGTTGCCTTTTCAAATTTTGAAAAAAAGTAATTTGCGCACATTTTTTCAACACATAATTGTTAAAAGTCATTTTTTTCAACGTATAAATGTTAAAAATCACATCATTTTTAAAGAGTGCAGTCAAAAATAGTAATGATCTAATAGCTTCCCTGAATTTAACCCCATCCTTAAAGAGATATCAACGTTGTGCTAATTATAGTGTCAGTTATTACACCACCAATTCTCTAAATAAGTGTTTATTTAACCCCTTTAGTGGTGGTAGTAATACCCTCTCATCTAAATATATTCAAAGAACATATACAACCAACAACAGCCACAACCACAATCATAATCACAGCAAATGTTGCACTAAAAATAAAGAGGGTGCATGTAAAGTCACCACATGTTGGTCGTGTAGTGAAAAGATCGCTGAGGCAAATCATTTCTTTTGTCCTTTGTGTAATATGGTACAACCACCACATGAAAACCAAGATATATATTATTTATTTGACCTGTAGGTTTGTTAACTATTGATATATACTATATTGATGCACTTACTTACTTACAATAAACCAATCTATGCTGTATGACTTTAATATTATAGTAAACCATCATTTCATGTTGATCTAAAAGATCTTTCACAAAAATTTAAATCTTTACAAAAAAATCTACATCCTGATTTATTCAATCAACTATCAGAGAAAGAACAAACCATATCAAAGAACCAAGTTACACAATTGAATACAGCTTATCATATTCTTAGATCACCATTTCAAAGAGCAGAGTATCTATTGAATAGAGAAGGATATGATTTGAATAATGTAAATGATGTTGATCCAGAGGTCCTAGCCGAGGTATTAGAAATACGAGAGGCAATAGATGAATCAACATCAGAAGAGGAAATTCAGCAACTTCATAACCAAAATAGGGATAAAATTAACAAAGTAGTATCTGAACTAGAACCATTATTTAAGGATAAACAATATGATGAATGCTTAAAGAAAGTTGTTTACCTTAGATATTTAACAAGAATTCAAGAAGAACTTCATAAAAGATTATAATTTTTATATATATAAATATATGTAATATATAAAAAAAAAAAAAAAGGTTATTTTTTTTTATTTGATACTTTAAAATGTTTTGATTCTTTTTTTTTAAGGACATTTCTTTTCGACTAATGGTCTACCAAATTCTTCCCATTCTGATTTACTCATCCACATTTGTTGGAAAGTACCAAGTGAAGCTAGAATTGAACCACCAATCCAAACAGAGTATTTCTTTTCAGTTTGATTAGAAACTGCTTTTGGTTTAGCAAATGTATTTGAAACTTCAGTAATATCTCTAATTAATCTATCTTGGAAACCTTCAAATAGAGTATTTCCACCTGTTATAACCAAATTACTGACCAACTCTTTACGAATATCATTATCACATTTATCAATACATTCCAAAAACATTTTTGAAAGGCCTTGGTAATTACTACCACCATTATTATTTCCATTTTCACTATCTGTTTGATTTAATCTATCTGGATTAAATAATAACTCTGGTATTTGGAATCTATCTGAACCAACTTCTAATAAATTACCATCTGGTAATTCATATGGAACTTGAGAAATATTTAATCTATAAACAAAAAAGAGGTTAAAGGATTAATTACCTTTGTCGATACTGTATACTCTTGATAGTCTTTACATACTCTTTACCATAATACTGGGTATCAGATACTCTACATAGAGTCTCTTTGAGGTCTCTAATAGTTTCTAAAGTTACATATCTTCTATAGGATTCTGTTAAATCAGGGGTATTGATGGGTGTTACATGAAATTCTCCTTGTTTGACTTCGACCTTCTTGATCAAATTGATTGGATTGATTGTGATATTTTTTGATTGTAATACTTTATAATATTCTTCTGTTAATCTATTACCAGCTAGATTTGATTTAATAATTCCATTTTTAACTACATAACCTTCATAAACTGGTACAAATGATGTAACACCTCCACCTGAATCTAATACTAATGATGTTGCTTTACAGCTTGAAAATCTAAAGATAAAAAAAAAAAAAATTAACAAATTAATTCACAAATCTTTAGTTTGTTATATTAATCTATAGAGTAGATAAATTACGAAGATAAAACAGCGTTCTTTGAAATAAATAAAGCAGGTGTATGATATTTTTCAAACATAATTTCAGATACTTTTTCTCTAATTGCTCTTGTATTAAAAGATGGTTCACCTAATAATATAGGGTGATCCATTGGGTTTATATTTAATCTTTGGTGAAATGTATGATTCCAAATTTGTTCAATTGCATCCCAATCTTTAACTATTATACACAAATATATATAAGTTAAGTCATATCAAATCTCGGGCAATCTATAAATACGTAAAGATCTTACTCAAACCATCTTCCAAGGGATTCATAATCTCCATATGTGGTCTCTTATAGGTGATAGACATTGTTCCTGTATAATATGATTTCTTTACATTTGCTGAAACATCAGTGTCCATATCCTGATTGTCAGCAATAGCTTGCTGGGAAGATCCAACCATACCTTCCTTTCCATTTGTATATACTACACCAATATCCTATCATTATTATAGATAATTAAGATTAAATATTAATTCATCCAAAAATAACTTTGTATTTTTTTTTTTTGAATTTTTAATTTTAATTCAAAGTTGACAATGGTTCATTCATTGATAATCATACAGTTGGAAATATATCCTTTGGACAATCTTCACCAGCATATCCACCTTTAGTAGAAAATGTTCCTACATCTAATACAATAGCCGATATATTATCTCCTCCACAATACATTTATATATGAAATTCTAAAGTCTTTAAGTTTGTGGATGAACTTGAAGTCGTTAAAAACAATTTTTCAAAAAAAAAAAAAAAAAAAAAAAAAAAAAAAAAAAAAAAAAAAAAAAAAAAAAAA
>RCTL01002117.1:1971-15137 GCA_003667305.1 Speleostelium caveatum
CACTCTATAGCGCGATAAATCATAGATAAAACACAATGAATATATTGTCCATAGCACCGTACATTAATTTGTAACACACCTATATTGGATACCAGAGGATGGATTATTAGTTTTTTAAATAACTTATCTGCATGAGACCATCTTTTTTAGTTTTAATAAATTTACTAATTTTATTTTATTTGAAATTTAAAATGGATCCATTTTAATAGTTAAAGGATTCACCAAACTTCTGTTGATATCTATTTGCAAGTCCTTTGAATGCAATTGTAATTGGATCTTCTTGTGATCTTCTTTCTAAACATACTGCAATGGTTTTGAGTGTTAGGGTAAAGTCTTTTAGAAGGCTCCAAATTTCACCTTCAGATATTCCGTTATCTCTTGTGATGGTTCCTGGTTGGCCATGTTTATAGAAATCAAGAAGATAGGAGTTTATAGATTTTGGTTCTAAATGACTAAATGGTAATACTGAAAGTGAAAGGTAGTTTCTAGAATCCAATAGGGCAATAAGTTCACTCTTTGATGTGATTTTATATGCTCCTACAAGTGGATGAACTGGATTTTGGTACTGTGATTCAATAGATGTTGTTTTGGGTTTGAGATTGCTAATATTATCCTTCCAAATTTTGTTCTCGCTTTTGCCGTTTTTAACAGAGTAGTTCTTTGATAAGGCAAGCATGGTTGGGTTTAAATAGGATTGATAGATGGAAATGTATGTCGATAGACTTTTCATTAGTTTTTGATTGTGCTTTTCCAATACTTTATAAGCATTTGGTGGTAGTTCTTCTAAATAGAGGATGGATGGAGAACGTTTAAGAACCGAACAATTCCTTTTAATACAAAACAAATGGCAAAGTATTTTCAACAGAAAGATATCGGAATCCAATTGATTGGAAGGAATTTCATCAAAAACCCCGTTTGTTAAGAGCGAAACAAAAAGGAAATTGAATGGCTCTAGATAAGAAAGATGGGTGACAATACCTGAATAGTCTAATGGGCTACCTCTATCGTTAATAAAACCAGCATTAAATAGATAGTCCAAAGAGAATCTAAATTGGAACTGAACTTGGAGTTCATCGCCCATAAAGAATGAATTTTGAAGTAGGGACTTGGTTGATTTTTTAATAATTTCCATACCATTATCTTTTTTAATACCCATTTCTGCATCTTGCTCCAACTGATAATCATAGCGACATAGGAGTTGGAGCGAGATTGAAGGCGACAGACAAGTATTTCCAACTATCTTGGAGAGATTTGAATTTAGTAAACTGTTTATCTTATAATGTGGTAGACCCAAAAAGACAGTGTTTCCGTATGAATCTAAACCTCTTCTACCAGCTCTACCAGCACACTGTCTAAATACCAATGTGTTCAAGTATGGTGAATCTCCAGCAAACATTACAGTTTTACATGGCATGTTGACACCAAGTGAGAGGGTTGTGGTAGCTATAACTATTTTAATTTTACCACTTCTAAATAGGTATTCAACATTCTTTAAATAGTGTTTATCACATCCTGCATGGTGAACACCAATACCTTGACTGAGGGCATCTACCAGCATATACCCTTTTACCTTTTCATCTATATCAGTATGGGAGATGGTACCAAACTGTGGCTTGGTATAGTCCAAACTAGCTCTTCTATTTTGAAGTAATTGCAACTCTTGGACAACTTCCTGATCGATTGCATTTGGATTTTTTTGTTTCTGAATTGTTTTTTGGATATCTTTGATTCTGATATCGAGTTTTTGTTTCTCTTTATTGATTTCTTCTTTTAGATTTTCTTTTCTCTTCATTAGGTCTTCATATACTTTGTTGGCCACTTTATTACACAAGTTTCTATTGAATATGAAAATAATCATTGGTAATAGATTTTTTTTTTGGTATTCTAATAGTATATCAGTGATATTATCAAACCAGTTAAATGTAAGGTCATGGAAGCTATCAGGTGTCATTTCTACAATCATTGATTTAATCTCTTTGGGATGGGACTGGGACAATTCTTTAAACTTTTCTTTTAGTAGTATTTGGTAATTATAGACATCTTGCTTTTCAAGATTATAAATTGACTTTGGGTTTGATTTAAAGAAATTCAGTGGGTCAAGATCTTTAACAGATGGATATCCAAATTTCTCCTTCATAGCTTCGTATAGTTGGTAGGCTTGGTTGGATAGTAAAGTTGAATCTTGGGAGAATTCATTTATCTTGGATTCACCAAATTGAAATAATGAGCTTACTGGATGAATGGGAACAATGGAGGTAGGAGTATCAGGTGGACAATAGAACATATTTAAATCATTAAATCTATGTTTGTAATGAATTAAAGATACTGATCTATTTGGGTCAATTTTGCATAACCATTTATGGAATTCATCTAAATTTCCCAATGTTGCAGACAGGGCTAGGAATGGAGATGGGTTAAATAGCAATAAACGTTCCCACACTTGACCCGACATTGATGATATCGAATGAACCTCATCAAATATGATATATTTTAAACGAGTAATAAATTGGGTGTTTACAATCGACAGCATTAAAATCTCTAGCGACTCTGCAACCGTGAGAAGTATTTGGCAGTTTTCAATATCCAATCTCCATTCCCTTGTGAATATACCAACCATTCTATGATTTGAAGTTCTCTTTAGGATATTTTGATAGTTTTTATCGTATCGACCAATAACTTCAGCATACATTTGATTTACCAAAGCCTTTGTAGGACATACAAATACAATGATACCATCATTACAACTTTTCAATATGGATTCAAATGCATAGAAACTAATAAAAGTCTTACCAGATGATGTTGGAGCACATATAAGCGCACTCTCTCTTTTGTCTACGATATTGAGTAGCTCAACTTGCCACTTGTCAGGCATAAAGTTTCTTACCCTAGAATCCTCTACACTGCCAGTATTTCTAACCAATGTTTCTGGAGCATGAACCATTTGAAGGGTTATGGAGTCAATTTTTGTATCTTTTATATCCAGCTCTGGTTGACCCAAATTAAATCTATTGTTTATATAATTTGCCAAATCAAAACACTGAATAAATTGTTTTGAAATGTTATAGATATGCTTATATATCTCCCTATTTTTGAATTCTTTCTGGTGTTGATCAATAAATCTGAGATAGGTCTGAACCAATTGATAATATGGTACCTTATCTTGTATATTTTCATTAATCAATGATAGCTTTTCAAAATACTTTTGATATACATGGGTTATCTTTAGCAAATGAGTGGTATCTCTGAGAAACTCTAATATTTGATGAGAAGTACTAATATTTTTTAAATTTGTTATAAACTTTGTTTCAAACTCTATCATTTCCCTTTCAATCTTTTTCTGAGCTTCGTCTTTTGGTTTGATTTTGATATTTTTTTTATAATTTCCACCCTTGTTGGTGTTATATGATTTTTTTAGATTTTCTTTTTCTTTTTCCAACTTTTCTTTTTCCAATTCTTCATTGGTTTTTATTTCCAAGTGGGTGATGGTATATTTATGTCTGGGGTCATTGAGTGAATCTGCATAGTTTTTAAAAGCCAATGCAGCCTTTTGTTTAATCTTTTGAGAGTATCGCTTATTTTTATCTGTATAGGTTTCTTTTAAACGATTGGTGAATGCATCAGGCTCAATGTTCTTGTTTCTATGAAAATGAAAATTATCTCTAAATCTAGTAGTTGGGATGTCTACGGGTAGCAGGTCATCACTGGAGTAGTATGGTTCAAAGTAAAGATCAATGTTTGGGGATACATGTTCAATAAATTCATTTGAAACTCTTTTAATTTTTCGAACACATTCAAACACTTCATTTTCTTTTTGAATATCTTGAATATATGAATTTGATGGTCGGCTGTATATTTCCATTGGTAGAGGTTTCCCTGGATGAATAGAATCCCATAATTCCAATATTCTTGAGTGTACTTGGTCTCCTACAATTGAAACTAAACTCTCACCCTTTTTAAACTGAAAAAGTGATACAACAATAAAAAAAAATTTATAATCTATAAAATCCAATAAATCAATTGGTTGATATTGATCAGATTTTAGTTGATTACAAAATATTTTTGAAATATTGTAAAGATATTCCAATAGACTATGATCAGGTTGATAGGATGATGGCAGTCTAATACTTCTATCTTCCAAATCCAAAACATCCTTTAAACAAGAATAGATAAGGAAATAAAAATCAAATTTTAAATTTGATAAAATTGGATTGTTTTTTAATACTTCGATAAATAAATTGGTAGAGTCCAACGAATTAGATCCAATATAACCAATATTATTATCATTGGAATAATCTTCCAAAAAAGTTCCAACATTTGATAAATAGGTATCAAGTTGCATATTTAGGATAGTTTCTTCAAACTTTCTAGTTTTGGAATAGATGGTAGAAGCCACACTAGACCCATTAAACTCCATTGAATTTAATTCTACAAGGAAATCAGAGTAACCAAATGATTTCAAGATATAGGTATCCATCATGTAGGTATTGAAAAGCGCATTCTCACATTCATCACCCTCAGGTATCAATATTAATATAAATGAAAACTAAATGAATTTTAAAATTAGTTTCAAAAGATTAAATATTTAAAAACAAATGTGTTGAATTAAAACATACCATATTCTCTTTATAATATTTATCTATAACATCGCATTGAGCATCATCCCACCATTTAGAGTTAATAAGTTTAAAAGAAACATTTTGTTGATCTTCTTTGTAGAGGTTAGGATATTGGTATATATAATATTGAATACAGAGGGTTCTAATTAATTTCTATAAATGATTTTTTTTGAAAAATAAGTTAGACTTTTATTTTTTTATAATATCTAAAGTATTAATCTTACCAGATTGTTATTTTTGTAGAGCCTATCATTGCCTTCGATGAATAGGATATGAAATTTAGTCTTTCTATTTAATAAACTATTTATAAAATTTTCCAAAAAATGAAAGAAAGGAAGTGATTGTACTTCATTTTCTCTTAAAAATGGGTTCTTTAAATATAAATATAAAATCAAGGAGTCTCCATCGATTACAAATGGACGGTCGATACCAAAATCAGTCAAGATATTGTTAGATTGATTGGGGAATAGCTCTTCAAATGGTATAATTATTTTTGAAGGCCAACGAGGTGAGTTGGAAACTGATGACAAAGATGGTGACTGTGAAACACCCAACGACGGGGGTGTATTGGAGCAAGTGGATGACATATTGAATAGTCAAAGCCAGCACAACCCACAATTATTTATTTTTTTTTTTTTTTTTTTTTCAATTTAATTTAAATTCCAAAAAATTAAAAAAATGTCAATCCCTTTGCGAACTTTCAAATTTAGTTTTTTTAATTATTCGTTATCTCCATTGCACTACAACTATAACCAAACAACAAAACAAACATTTAATATCAATTAAAAATACTTGTTTTTATAATCATCTGAACATTTAAAAATAAAAAAAAAAAAAAAAATTTTATTAAAATTTTAATTTTAGTAATTTTTTTTTTTTTCTTTCATACATCCTTAATTTTTTTAACAATTTTATAAACCTAAAAAAACCTCTATCTCTTTATTTAAATAAGAGAGTTAGGTACACCGATAAACATTACGGATCATAACAATATATCAAATCCGGAGGTATCCTCATCTTCACCTCCTCCAGCAACAACAACTACTACAACTACAACTACTTCGACAACAACAACATCATCATCATCATCATCGCAAAGTAATAACAACAACAACACCTACACCAATAGTAATAACGATACCGATATCGACACTGATACCGATCAGAACTGTACAATAGAGGAGGGTAATAGTGAACAACCAAGAAAAAAGTTTAAACCTGAACCATCAAATAGAAATAATAGTAAAATATACATCAATATATCAAACAACAGCGACACCAACAAATCATATCAATCAACAGATTACTATAGAAAAATGTCAAATAAGAGTAAAGTTAAAACTAATGGTGTACTACATAATCGTGATAATACTGGTGAGAATGATGATAGTTTACTAAATAATGATCTTTCAATCGACGAAAATTCTTCGAGAAGCAGTAACTACTTTAATAGAACTGAATTGGTGCGTTTATTAATTCAATCATTACATGGGTTAGGATATAAGTAAGTCGTTAATTAAATAAATATAAATGTTTTATCATTATAATGATTTAACAAATTGTTATTTTTTTTAGGAAATCAGCTGAATTTCTTGAAAAAGATAGCGGTATTTCGCTTCAATCAAATGAAGTGACACAATTTTCAGTTTGTATATTAGAAGGAGAATGGAATAAAGTTGATTCTTTACTACCTTATTTAAATATAAAAAGTCAGGATGATATTGATGTAAGTTACCTTTCACCAAATATATCTTTTAATTATTTATTAAAAAAAAAAATTTTTTTAAAAAAAAATCAAAGAGTGTAAAATTCTTAATTTATAGTCAAAAGTTTTTAGAGTTATTAGAAATCAAGAATATTAAGGATGCTTTAACTTGTTTAAGGAATGAAATTGCACCATTATCAAAAGATCCACAAAAACTTCAAAAACTAACAAGTTTAATAATGTGTCCAAATGAAAAAAAATCAGATTCAAATTCAAATAATAATAATAATAATAGTGATAGCTTATCAAGAGTAAATCTATTAAATAATATAAGAAGTTGGTATTTTAATTTTAAAAATTTATTATTATTATAAATCTAATGAATCATTTATTTATTTATTAATTTATTTTTTAGAATATATAAGTTCAGATATAATGTTACCTGAAAATAGATTAGAACAATTAATTAAAGAAGCTATTCAATATCAAATTGGTAAATGTTTTTATCATAATACTACAGAAGAATATATAAGTTTGTTTAAAGATCATGTATGTGATAAAGATCAAATTCCATTGGAAGCAAGATTTACATTATCCGGTAAACATCGAGATGAAATTTGGTTTATTAAATTCTCAAATTCTGGAATGAAATTAGCATCCTGCTCAAAAGATAATACAATTATTATTTGGGATATGTCTACAGTTTATGAACCAATTCCAAGCGAACCAAAAGTATTGCATACACTTTATGGTCATACAAAAGATGTATCATATATATCGTGGAGTCCTGATGATTCATTTTTACTCTCAGCATCAAGTGATCATACTGTTAGATTATGGGGTATGAATGGAACCTGTTTAAAGATTTTTTCAAAACATACAGACGCAGTTACAACTTGCGCTTGGCATCCAGATGGTAAAAGATTTTTCTCTGGTGGTAATGATCGTAATATTTTTCTTTGGAATGCAGGAATAGATCCCAACTCTTCAACATTAAATAATAGTAATAGTAATAGTAATAACAACAACAATAATAATAATAATAGTAGTAACTCTGCGATAACAATAACACAGCCAATTCGATCATGGTTATGTGCTAGAGTAAATGATCTTGCTGTACATAAAAATGGAAAACAATTTGTTGTAATTTGCCAAGAAAAAAAAATTAGAATCTATGATATCGATAATGAAAGTCTACCAGAAATTAGCTTACCAGAAACTGATGCCATCACCTCAATGGAGTTATCAAACGATTGTAAATTTGCCTTGGTCAATATATCAAACCAAGAGTTACACGTTTGGGATTTGGAGAAAAAAATTATTGTCCAAAAATATCGGGGTCAGAAAAGAGGTAGATTCGTCATAAGATCTTGCTTTGGTGGTGTTGATGAAGCATTTGTTTTAAGTGGCTCTGAGGATTATATGATTTACATTTGGCACCGTCAAAGTGGAACTCTATTGGAGACCCTACAAGGCCATTCCGGTACAGTTAATAGCGTTACCTGGAGTCCTTGTAATCCATATTTATTCTGTTCTGCAAGTGACGATCAAACTATTAAAGTTTGGACAAGACCATCTAGTAATAATAAATATGAACAGATAAAAAAACGTATTCATGAATAGAAATATAATAATAAAATGACAATAATATCATATAGGCAAATTAAATAAATACATGTACATAACAATGCAAATCAATGTTTTTTTTTGGGTTTGATAAAAGATTTATCGGTTAATCGGATAAAATTTTCGGCAGAGTATTTCTTTTTTAAAAAATTAACAAATCTTTTTTTTTTTCAATTCGCTCATTAATTGAAGATATTTCTAAAAATGATCAAAGTTACACTAACTTTATTATTTATTTTGTTTGTTCTTTATTCAAATGCTGGTCATAAATGTGCACATGATCAAATTTCTTCAAAAAGTGAAAAATATTTTACCAATAAATTTCAAAATAGTAATGGATCCAATTTTATGCAACAAAGATCCATTGACACTGAAAGAAAACCAATAAGATTTTTATTTGATACATCTGCAATCGATTTCGAAAATGGTGAACCAGTATTATCAGATAAACAAACTTGCTATCATGATACAGTGGACTTTTTATTAAATGCAATTGGTGACGAATACGACAATCCAGATTGGAGAACAAAGTATCCATCTTGTCAAGATACGAGTAGTTGGGATGAAGTGTGTCTTTATACATGTACAGAAAATGATGTTTTAACAAAAGAATTGTCAGACCTTATCAAATCAAACATTATACCCCAAATCTCAAAAACAATCTCAGATATCATATCTGTTGATCAACTCGAAACACTTAAACTTACGCCATCATCAGAATTAAAAGGGGTCCCATTTTGTAATAATGAAAATTTTATTCCAACAAAATATATTCAAAATGGTGAAAATGATAAAGATTTTATCTTTTTTGTAACACTAAGACCAATAGGTAGGTTATATTTTTAAAAACATAGTTTAAAGTTTCCTACAAATCAACATTCATCCAACCCCTTTACCAAAAAAACAGATTATCCTTTGTCTATAGTAGCATATGCTGATGCGTGTTCATTCCCTATGGATGACGAAAACAAACCAACTGGAAGACCAACTGCTGGATACGTTAATGTAAATAGCACCATTGAACCTAATTTCAAAAATCTGAATACTTACATTTAATCTTTTTAATTTTAATAGTTCAGTCCATATTATTATAACCCTGAGGTATCAGATTATTATAGTAATAATGAATTACAAAGTATTGGTTTACATGAAATGATTCATGCACTAGGGTAAATCTAAAAAAAATTTCTCACTACCAAACTTTACAAAATTTAATATTCTAATCAATTTTATTTTTATTTAATAAATTTAGATTTAATGTAAGTTTTTTTTTAAATTATTTCAATTACTTTTAAAATTTAATAATTTTATTTTTTTAGACAAAATTTTATCATTTTTTAGATAATGAAAAAGGTGGAAAAGGTCCAATTGAAATTGTAAAGAATGGAAAGACTCCAAATAATGAAGATTATAGTTTTACAACATATGCTGTTAACTCCCCAACTGTTGCTAAATTGGCCAAAGAACACTTTGCTTGTGATGATATTGATTATATTGAACTAGAGAATTACGACGGTACAGTCCCTGGATCACATTTTGAAAATAGAGTTTTGGGCGATTTTGAATTAATGCTACCCTATTACATTGGCTCTGCAGCTGTGTTGTCTAAATTTACTTTAGCCTTCCTAAATGATATGCCATTTTATACTGTTAATTTTGATAAAGCTGGTAAATATTTAATATTAATATTAAATGGTTGTATGCACCTGATTGGCTAACATTCTTTTTTTCTATTTGTAAAGAACATTTTGATTGGGGAAAAAATTTAGGATGCGAATGGCTAAAAGGATGCACGTCAGAATCGTGGAATGCGCCTGGATTTTGGTGTGAAGAAAGTAATGTCTATGGGTGTAATCCTGACCGTAACTTAATTTCATATTGCGGGGTTTCTATATACGAAGATGTTCCACTTGAATATCAACACTTTTCAGATAAACTAAAGGCCGGATATTTTAGTGCAGATGGTTGTCCATATATATCTACCAGTCAAGAAGACTATATTAAATGCTATAATGAAAAAACATCCATCACAGACAATATTAACTATCAAACAGTTGGTAAAAACAGTAAATGTTTCGAATATCTAAAACCAAATAAAAAAATTGAAAGTGGTTGCTGGGAGATTGGTTGTGAAGATGAAAAAATTAAAATTAAAGTAAACAACATTTGGAAGACATGTCAAAAAGATGGCGATATACTTAAATTTGATGAATCTATTGATATTATATGTCCAACAAATTTTTATTATTGTAGAAATGATAACAAAAATTTAGAAAATAGTTCAAGTTCAAGTTCAAGTTCAAGTTTAAATTCAAGTTCAAATAATCAAAAAAATATCACTGAAATAATTAGCTCGGCTTCAAAAACAAATTACTTGCAATCATTTGCTATTACAATATTATTAACTATTTTGCTCGTTTTTTAAAAATTAATTTATTCAAAATAAATATTTTGTCCATTTATTTAAAAAAACCCGCGTGATTGACAATTTTTTTTTTTTTTTTTTTACTTTTAAAATAAATAAAATTTAGAGATGACAAAAGATGAAGAAATGAAAAATAAAGATGAATATGAAGAGGAGCGTGAGGATGAGGAAGATGAGGAGGTTGATGGAGATGAGGAAGGTGATGCTGAGGAGGAAGATGCTGATGAAGGTGATGGAGATGGTAAAAAACCAAGTGAAAGTAAAACTACAACAGCCTCGACCCAACCAAAAAAAAAACCAGCAACTACTTCTACACAATTCCCAATTGCAAGAGTAAAAAGAATTATGAAAGAAGATAAAGATGTTAAATTACTTTCTCCAGAAACAGTTCAACTAGTTGCAAAATCGACCGTAAATGTTCATCCAAAAAAAAAACTCATTAAAGAAATTGTTATGTTCTAACATTTTTTTTGTTTTTAAAGGAATTATTTTTAGATTATTTAGTTAAAGAAGCTTACAAAAAAACAAAACCAAAAAAAACTTTAACCTACAAAGATTTATCAGAAACTGTAAAAGAGTCTGATATTTTGGAATTTTTATCCGATATTATACCTGAAAAAGTCACCAAATAATATATTATATATACAGTTCGAATGTTATATTTTCATTATCAAACTTATAATATTGAACACCATTGACACGCACATATTTAAATTATATATAAAAAAAAAAAGTATTTAACTTATTAATACTTTTGTAATTTTAAGTTAAGTTGTATAAAATAAAAAAAGATATTTTTTTCTTTTTTAAAGTTAATATTTAAAATCGATTTATTGACGTATAGTTCGAAATAATACAAATATGTTTGTTTTGAAAAAAATAAGGGGTTTTTTTCTATTGGTACTAAATTGCTTTAGTTTTTTCCCACTATTTTAAAACACAACAATACATAAAAAATAAATATTGTAAGTTCTCTTCAATACATTATTTTGCATTTGATTGATGGACAAGTTGTTGTTGTTATTATTATTATATTATATTATTATATTATTATATTATTATTATTGCTATTATTATTGTTGTTGGTGATTATTATGATTATTATTGTGATTATGATTATGATTATGATGATATTATAATTTTGACAACTGATAAATGAATTTTCTATCTTTGTTTAAATTGTGATAGAATTAATCTAATCCAAGAATCCATTTCTCTTTTACTATCAGTATTTAAAATGACTGTAGTTTGTTGTTTTGAAGATTTAATTAATTTTTCTTGTTGTTTCATTATGGCTTCGATTTGTTGGTTGTGTGCGTGGGAGTCCTCATGGTTTTTAAATGAATTTGTACCGTGGGCACTGGTCTGTGATGAAGATAAACTAATGTTACTATTACTATTACTATTACTACTACTGGGGCTGCTATTATTACTATTGGTAGTATTATGATTTGGAGTTGAAAAGGTTGAAATACTTGAGGAACGAATAAGTGATGATGGTTGAGTACCCGCTTTATAAAATGATGGTCTTGGTTGTGTTAGTGAATGATTTGGTGGATAATTTGGTGAAAGATTTGATGATGATGATTTTGGTGAAGACGAGGACGATTTTGTTTGGGATGGTGGTACATGTAAAGTATTATGGATGCTATTTGAATGGTGTTCAGCTTCGTCCAATTGATCCTTAGTTTTTTTGTTTAATCGTAATGAAAATCCTTTTTTCTTATCCAAAGGTGGCTTGGCGGTAGAAGAAACTGGAGAAGTGCTACTTATTGAAGAGGTTGGTGATAAATCCTCATCGTAGAAAGTGGAAGATTCAGAAAGAGTATCAGCTGAACCGACTGAATCTGTGTCGAAACTATCTTGGAAGAGTTCCAAATTTTGATCGCAATATTTATCACAAACTGAATCCCAAAACTTTGGATCTTTAGGCTTATCTTTTCCAAAGCTAGCCAATTGTTGGAATAATAGTTGAGGATTAAATTTAGTGCTGGAGTGAAGCGCGCTTAATGATATAGGCGGAGAACTGTGATTCAATATGAAACAATTCTTTCTACCTTTGAGTTCTTTGGTTGGTGTAATAACTGTATCTGGACGTAAATAACGGACTGGTGTTGTATCAGTTGGTTTTCTAAAGAAATATAAAATTCCATCACTTAATATACACCATTTTCTACTCCATTTATCAGTAACTCTTCCTTTAACACGGATATTTAACCATCCTTTTTTAACTGCATATGGGAATAGAGCAGCAGATGGTTCAAGTTTAATTTCATCAGCAACGATACGGTCATAAAGATCTTCCAAATACTCCAAAGGCAAATCTTTACTACTATTGATTCCACGAAGAGATTTTGAAAATTTGGCTCTAGTCATGGTTGGTTTAACAAGTGGATTATGTACATCAGTATTTAATAATATAGCTGCAAAAGCTAACATATATACAGTATCTGGATCTTCAAAAACACTTTTTGAATTCTCTTTGTGAAAATGATTTGCAAATCTTTGCATAATTCGGTCAATTTTTTGTGCCTCGCCTGGTAAACGAAAAGTATAAAGTAATTGTCTTAATGCCATATCAAAATCTAAATCTTGAAAATTAAATCTTGAAATTAAACATTCTAATGTTGATATCGAAAATGGATCACTAAAAAATTAATTAATTAATTAAAAAAAAGAACATTATATTAGATTTCTGATCATTTTTTTTTTTTTTGGTAATTCAAAAGACACTACCCATTTTTTGAATAAAAATCGGTTGGGATTTTTTTTTTTTTTTTTTTTTTTTTTTTAA
>RCTL01002126.1:10172-21665 GCA_003667305.1 Speleostelium caveatum
TTTTTTATTAATTTCACACATTTTTTTTAAAAAATTGAAAATCATTTTGAGAAATTTTCTTTTTTATTTTTTTCATTTTTCTTAAGAAGACACTCACCTATTTATACTTCTATTGAAATATATAATAGGAATTTTATTTGTTTATTTGTTTAGTTAATTAATTCATTGTTTTGTTTTGTTTTTTTTTTGTTGTTATTTTGTAGATACATTTAAAATATATTATTAAAGAATCAAAAATGTCATTCTTAGAGCTCACAAGTCATAAAAATAGTTTTGGTAAAGTTCTTTTACCTCAAGATAAAAAAAAATCATTTACTATTGGAAGGTATGTTGATCATTTTATTTATATATGATGATAGTTGTTGACTTATTCTAACTTTTACTCGTCAATGCTATATCTTTATAGATCTACAGTAAATGATATTAGAATTATAACACCTGGGGTTTCAGAGGTTCATTCAAAATTTTATTTTGATGAAAAAGGAAATGTAATTATCACTATGATATCATTTGACATTTATCATTGATATTAATGTTATTCTTTTTATTTTTAGGTATGGGTTAAAAATATGAGTAATACTAATACAACCATTGTGAATGGAAATAGAATTCAAAAAGAAATTAAGCTCAACGATGGAGATAAAGTTAAAATTATCGATAAAGAGTTTTGCTTCCATACTAATACTTTACCCTCGACCCCTAAAACACCAAAGTTATCAAAAGAGCCAATCAGTGAAAAGGTAACCATTGTTTTTTAATTTATTTGTAAATAATAACAATTTTTATTAATCTTTATATATTTCAATTTTTAGAAATCAAAATTAGCAAATCAAACTCCAATTTCAAGAAGAGAAGGTGATGTTGCTATTAAATCAACTCAACCTGCTACTATCTTTAAAATTAATTATCAACCTCAACCATTAATCAAAAAACAATCACCAATTAAATTACAAGAATCATTCACTTCATCAAATTCTTCATCCGAAGATGAATATCAAGAGGAAGAGGAAGAAGACGTTTCAATGAATGATGGTAGCAGAATTGAATATGATGATGATGACGAAGAGCAAGAGTTTATGGATGATGAAGAATATGACGATGAAGAGATTATGGACGGTGAAGAAGAGTACGACTACCAAGATGATGAACAGACTGGAGATGATGACTATGCTGAAAATGAAGACGGTTCTTCAGTTTCCTCAAATGATAGCATAGATTTATCATTACCAAGATTCACTCCATCAACACCAATAGACCAGGAAGAGATTCCAGAATCGCCATCTACTCCTTACACTTCTTATTCAATTAAAGGTTCATTTACTCCTGCATCCGTACTAAACAATGATAAATCTATTCGTAGTATTTTGAAGAGTTCTTCAAAAAAACCATCCACCCCATTTGTAAATAATAACATAGAAGAAGATCTAGAAAACACTCCAATTCCATTTAATCTTCACCCACAAACTCCATTCAAAGATATTCAAAGCCCTGATAATGCATCAAAGTTATTTACTCCTCAAAGAGAAGCCACACCAAGACGAGCATCAATGACTCCACTTTTGGAGACTCCATCTTCTTCTAGAAAATTAGCAACCACTCCAGCTTCAGAGTCATCATCAAGAAGAGCATCTATCGCGGCCCCAATTATGGAGACTCCATCTTCTTCTAGAAAATTACCCACCACATTACCCCAATCATCAGCTAAAAAATTACCAGCTAGCACTCCAACCTTTGAATCATTGTCCAAAAAACCATCCCCTATTTTTGAATCCTCATTTTCACCAAAATCACCATTCACCCCAGCTCAGTCTGTATTTAAATCATCCTCTGTTCAAAAGCAACAAGAATTTTCTCAAAATAATTCTGATTCAGAATCAGATTCTGGTTCTCCAATAAAATTATCATCATCGTTCTTGTCAGAAGGTTTAGAAAATACTCCTGCCAATACTCCAACTAAGCCAAAAATGGGTTCAATTTTTGGTACACCAAAGTCAAGTATTAACATCCACCAAACACTTGACGAAAATGAAAGTGAAGAGGAAAAGGAAGAGGAAGAGGAAGAGGAAAAACAATCTGAATCTGAATCCGAACAAACTATGGATAATCATGGCGAAATGCATATCAATTTCAATATTGAACAACAATTTGATGATTATAATGGTCAACAAGAGGTAGATTCTGAAGAGTCTGAGCCAGAAATGGAACAAAATGAAGTTGATAATTATCATTATAATGACCAACAAGAGGTAGATTCTGAAGAGTCTGAACAAGAAATGGAACAAAACCAAATTTATAAAAATGTCGAAGAAGATGAGCAAATGGATGAAATGGATCAAGATCCAGAAGAACCAGTTTTTGAACAAAAAATGGATAATCATTTTGTTGAAGACGCAAATGAAGATCAAATGGATAGTGAATTGGAATCTGATGATGATCCAAACAATGAATCCTTATTCACTGAAAGATTCGATCAACTTGTTGCTGATTACTTAAGATCCAAAACTAAATTTACAAACAAGAATAGATTTTCAAGATTCCCAGAAAAGAAGAAGCCATCCTTTTCATTCAGTGGCATTAGAAGAATTCATAGATGGCTCAATAATCATTTAATGGAACAAAGATTGAAAAATATCAGTCGTGTCTCACAAGAATTACGTCAAACCATTTCTGAAAAAGTAAAAGATCTTATTGATGATCATGAAATGAACGAACAAGAGGAAGAGGTCTATCAAAATACAATAATTGAACACAATCCTGTTCCCCAAACTATGTTTGACTATGAAGATGACGAGGACTATGAAAGCACTGACGAAAGTAATGACGAAAGTAGTGAATCTGAAGATCCACAAAACTGTTCCACTGTTACAGAAGATATCAATTTCTACACACTTGAACAAGTAGAAGAAATGGCTTCTCGATTTAAAGAAGGATTATTGGAATCAGAAGATGAAAATCAATTCAAAGAAGAGAGTGATCAAGATGATCAAGATTATCAAAGCTCGGGTGAAAGTGATGATGAATCTGATGATCCACAAAACTATTCTACTGTTACAGAGGATATCAATTTCTACACACTTGAACAAGTAGAAGAAATGGCATCTCGATTTAAAGATGGTTTATTAGAATCTATGGATGAATATGAAGAAGAAGATGAGGAAGAAGATGAGGAAGAAGATGAAATTAAAATTCAAGAGCTTGAGGAAGTTGAAACCATTGAGGCTCAACCCATCGAAACTGAAGAGCACATTGAACAAACAAAAAATCAAGAAGAAGAAGAAGAAGAACAATCTGAAAAAGAGGAGGAGATCATACAACCAGAGCCTCAAATACAAGAGATTGAAGAAGAACAAGAGGAAGAAATGTCTGAGACCGAAAATAAAACTGCTGCACCATTATGTACTTTAAAATCTGATAGTAATAAAACTCCAACTGAATCTGAACGTGAAACAGATCCAGATACAGCAGAGGGTTCCAAAGAGGAAGAGGATAAATCTACAAATCAACTCAATGGTCAAAAAGAATTTAATGATCCATTCGTTAAAAATAATGATATTGTCATCATTAACAACAAATCGGATATTGAAATGAACGGTGATAAATCCTCCTCTCAAGAAGAAACTCTTGAAAAAGAAATTGAAAAATCGCCAACTTCAACCAAAAAGATAGCCACAAAGCAATCACCAAAGGAAAATGAAGAGGAGGAAGATGTTGGCTCAAAGAAGAGAAAAGATTTACAATCAACATTCACTCAAAACAAAAAATCCAAAAAAGAAAAAACTTCCAAAAAAGTTGAATCAGACCAAGATGACAAATCTCCAAAAATTGTCACTGAAAAAAAGAAATCACAAAAAGTTGACGAGAAAGCCATCATTTTATCTCCTGATGTCAAGAAATCAAAGCCAAAGAAACAATCAACCAAAAAATCCAAAGATTCTGATAGTGAATCCGAAAAAGAGATTGCAACTAAAACAAAGAAATCATCAAAAACTATCGAACCAACTAAACCCAGTGAAAAAAATGTCACCAAAAAATCAAACAAGTCTAATAAAAAGGATGATTCTGAAGATGAAAGTGTTTCAAAGAAATTAAAAGAAAGCAAAAAGAAAACTAAAAGTCAACCAAAAGAAGTTGAAGTCGAACCAAAGAAAACTCAAAAATCAAAAGAAGTTGAACCAAAGAAAACCCAAAAATCAAAAGTTGAAGTAGATGATTCCGAATCCTCCAAGTCCAAAAAATCAAAATCAAAGAAATCAAAATCCAAAAATGATTCTGATGACTCAGAAGACGAAGAAGTCAAACCAACCAAAAAATCAACCTCTAAAAAAGAAAAAGAAACCAAGTCAAAGAAATCCACAAAAAGAATTTTTGCTGATTCCGATGACTCTGATGATGAGTCTTGTGCCAAAGTCACTAAACCATCAAATAAGAAATCATCAACTAAAAAGTCAACCAAAGATATGTCAGATAGTGATTCTGATGCCAAAGTCACAAAACCATCAAACAAGAAATCATCTAAAAAACCAGCTAAAGATATCAGTGATGAACAAATAACTTCAAAAAAAACATCAAACAAGAAATCATCAACAACTGAACAACCCTCTACAAAATCAACAAAAAAATCAACAAAATCAAAATAATCTTGTCTACATTTTAAAATGATAATCACTTTGTTTTTAATTCTATTAATTTAGTTTCAATAGAATAAATAAATATAAATTTTTAATTTCAATAATAATAAGAGAATTTTGTGTTATTATTAATAAATAAGAATTTTTATATGGTTGTTAATTTTATTACTAAATATTATTTGACCCTCTATTGTTTGAACTTTCATTAAATGGAATACTAGAATATCTAATACTCCTATTTAAGCCTGTTGATGTCAAACTAGGACTAGCATTAGGAGTTCTATCATGATGATCATCCTCATCATGATTATTATTGCTGCTATTATTTGGATGAACATTTATGTTGACATTATTATTTGAACTTGTAGAATTATTAGTATTATTACTATTGTCAGTATTATTATTATTATTATTACTATTATTATTAACTGTAGTTGAAGATGTTCTCTTTAATTTAAAATAAACCAAATGTTTTTTATATACAAATACGCTTATGACTATTAAACCTACAAAACCTACAAACGATGAAACAACTATCAATACTAATTTCCATGTCTTCATGTGCGATTTCAATATGAAACGAACAGTGGTTGAATTTGGATTATTATTATTCCAGATGCTGGCATGAACTATAACTTTTCCGTAAGATTTTGGTAAGACTAACATCTCAGCGATGCCATCTTGATTCGTTATATTTCGAACAAATGTTAGGTGACTCGGATAGAAAACAGCATTACCTGAAATAATTGAAAATGAAACAATAATACCATTCACGTTATTCTGATGATAGAGTCCTTCATTATTTGATTCAATAGAGACTATTAGTGGCGAATAGAGCTCACCCTCTACTGATTTTTGATTATTTCCGTCAACGATTTTGATATTAAAGTCACCAAAAGAATAGATTGATGAACAATCTCTAGCTGGAGAGAAACCAATTCTCGCATTACCTCGATCGTAGTGGACATTATAACCTCTTAATAACACACCACCCATCAAAACTGAAATACCCTTCATACTTGAAATACCAAAACAATATGCTTCTGAAACCTTAATCAAATAGAGGTCAGGTCCAACATGAAGTTTAAATGTGTTTCCATCTGAACCTCTTAATTCCAAATCAATAATTGGGTATTGTTTTAATTCGTAAGCTGAAAGTAAATGACAATTATTTTCCCAATAAAAATTATTACAAAAACCAGGAAGATCACAATAATGACTTGTAAAATATTTTACAATGATTTCAAAAATCTCTTCTCCAAAATATAATAATGTTGTACCACTATCAACTATAATAATATATATATTATTAATAACCGGATTGTGGGATTAACAGTATATAATTATTGTTATAGAACTTACCAATTGAAGATTTAAATGAATCTCCAGTCAGGGATAAAGACTCACCACCAATATAAATTTCTGTAACACTAACAGAATAATAATGTGCATCAACTATTGGAGTATACAATACTCGACCTCCATTAAATCTCTCATCCATTCCCCCTAGATATAAAACACCTCCCTCGCTACCAAGACACATTGAAAATGAATTATCTATGCGATAGGTTTGAACAATTTTTGAAAATATATCATCTCCATTACTAATAGTGAAGAAAAGAAGAATAGTAATATGTAAGCAAATGATTGTTAAAAAGCTACGGTGCTATGTATGTTTCTTATAGTATTTACTTGGGGTCTAGATATTGATATGCTAAACCTAAAATACCATCTCTATCATTATTCTTTTGAGGAGGGCAAGTCATTTGAGAGAAACTCAGTGACTCGATTTCAATGTTACCAAATTTTGCCATAACCGAATAATTACCAATGCTAACTATATCATTAACTAAGGATCCTGAAATAAATGATCTATCACCATAAACCAAACTAAAAGGACATGTACCTTTTGAAGTACACCCTTTAACGCAACTTAAATCTGTACAATTCAATAGACTACTAGTAATACTATAGTCCATTTGATATTCTCCGTCGTAAATTCCATTAGAACATGAGCAACTGGTTTTTATTGTCTGTGTTTTATAGAGCAAACAATCGCTACCAGGTATCGCTAGTGACGTACTTCCCGTATCTACATGAACTGTAAACATCTGCGGTGGTGTACCAACCAGTATGGGTATAAAATACTCTAATGAGCTAGATATACCACCATAAAGTACAGGACTATGACTCGATTTATCAGATAGTGTTACATGATTAATAATACCGCTACTTCCTCCACTACCACTAAAACTATTATTATTATTATTACTGTTACTGTTACTACCACTACCATTATCACCCAGACTATTTAAATCTCTGCCTGGGTGTTGATAGGTTTCTAATAAATATTTTATACTATTGTTATTGTTATCATTTTTTGTTACATATTGTTTATTATTTTCATTATTATCATTATTATTGTTTTTGTTATTACTATATATATATGTTGATAAAAGCAATTGCTTTGTCTCAGGGTGATATAGATTAACAGATCTCTCTTTTCTTTTTAAATCTATAATCAAAGGTTTTCCCAATTCAACATTTGTAGATCCTAGAATATTATTTTTATTATTACTATCATTTATTATTAATGAACTACATATATTTATATATAATAACAATAAACAAATAATTTTAATCATGTTGATGAAAAAAATAAAAAATAAAAAATAAAAAAAAAAAAAAAAAAATAAAAAATAAAAAAAAAAAAATATAACCTCCAATTGAGTTATATGTCATCTTCGACCAAACAATTCAAAAAAAACTTCCAAATTTGCAAAAAAAAATAAAAAACTTTTGAACAACCTTTCTTTAATCATTTATTTAAAAAATTTAATTTGATTTTTCATCATACGATCTAACTGAAATAGTGAGAAGAATAAGGTTTAAAAGTAAGCTTAATATTAACCCTGTAAAGATATTTATATACTAAAAGATACCCACTCAAACTATCAGTAGGAAGTTACCCTCCGATGTAGCCCAGCTCTTTGTCAATATGATTTCTGGTTGCTAGGGTAGTGCTCAAAGATAACTTTTTGTTATTAGTAAACCTCCTTGGTCCCGATAGCGTTGGCAATCGTCCAAGAATCTGGCTTGCATATGTTTTATCGTCCGGATTTGATTGATATTTAAAAATAGTTGAACCTCAACTTTAATTAAAGGTGTAACCAGCAACAATTATACACAGCCGTGTATAAATCTTGGTTACACCTTTAAAGTTTGGGTGTGGATCCAGCTCTAAAAACAAATATATATATCGGTATTGATCCTGGGATCAAAGATTAATTTACTCAAATTTAATTACATGTAATAAATCTTGTGGGTGTCGAAAAAAATAAAAAAAAATAAAAAAAAATAAAAAAAAATAAAAAATTATCTTGATTTCCAAATCTTTTCGTTGTTAGATCATTAAGTAGTGCAATTAAATATAAAAAATTTTGTTTTTATTTTCAAGTTCTTTGTATTTTTTAATTTTTTTTTTCAAACTCCGACAACTCATTTTATTTTTTTTGTATGTACTTCATTTTGTAATACATTTTTATTTTTGTATTTATAATTATGTCATAGTTACACGTTGTACATTATGTAATCCTTCTGAATGAGTCCTTCCGTCTATTTCGAAATGAGATGCAACAAAATCTATAGTCATTTTTATCCTATTATAGCCTATTCATTAACTGGCATGAAAATTAATAGAGATGGGAGATTGGATATTTGCTTGTTCCCAAAAAATTCTCAATCTTCGAATCAATATGCAGTAAAGAAGTCGATGAATCTAAGAATACAACTTCTTTACTCATATGCATAAGACTATGCTCTAATAATAATAAAATAATTATTTTTACGTGTATCAAATATTCAATACACATGGAGAATGTATCATCTATTTGGGAGAATATTCAAGAACCCAAATGTCTTAGGAATATCTTTTGGAAATTTAATTACTATTACTGTTTTAATTTTTTTGTGTTTGATGAATATATTTTCTCTTTTTATTTTTTGAACCCATCTTCTACTTTACTATATTATTGTAATTATTGTTTGTTGTAGTTGTTGATGCCAAAATAACTTTCATGTACATGTATTATTTTGAATATTTCTTTTAAAAAACATAAATAAAAGGAAAAAAATAAATCATTACAACAAAAAAATAATAATTAAATTAAGTTTGATGAGCCATTTTTAACAATATTAATAAAGTTCTTTTTGGTTTTTCTAAATTCTACTATTATGATGGTATTATTGATAACTAGTTGAAGATGTTTTATTTTAAAAAAAAAAAAAATTTTTTAAATTAATTTAAAAAAAACTCAAAATGATTAAAAAAAAAAGTTGGATTAGTTGTAGTCGAAGATGATTTTTTCATGATTGTTAAATTTTAAATTAGAGACACCTTTGAAGAATAAGATCGGCTTTGACCTTGAACTAAAAAAACTTTTTGCAGTTTTTTTTTTGTTGGCGGATCGAAGACGATGGGTAACAGTTCTTTTATCAATAGTGATATTATCACACAAATATTGTGAATTACATGTCACAGATCTGTTTAATACTCAGTTGGTGTGTAGTCAATGGTGCAGATTATCATGTTCGAATATCGTGTGGGAATCACAGATTAAAAAAAAATTGTCAGACGTTTTGCCATCAGACAGTGTGGTAGGGTCATCTGCACCTGTGAATGACCTGGATCCAGAATTTTACAAGACTCTCTATAGGAAATGGTTCCCTCAAGATTATTTCTTGCATTACTCGCATCAGCTGGTGTTTAGCAGTATACCGCTGTTTATGAACAGGTGTCTGTACAACGAGGAGGAGAAAGACGAGGTGTTTGTAGCCACCATATCGAGGATCCCGCTTCCTGATAAAAATTATTACCATTGCCCAGAGCACGATGTTGACAGCGAGGACTACTGCTACCGCAGCCATCTGATGGACATACTGTATGGCTCATTTGACGTCATCTATGACTACATCAACACCAGACTCTACGACAAGTATATCTTTGTGAATCGTGCCTTCGACAATCTGTGGCGCTCGGTACGCTACCTGCCCGAGTTTGACATGGCCAGCGGCGTCATCTGCATCGTCAGCGACGCTGACACTTTTGAGTATGGCCGCTATGCCAACGACGAGCGCAGCATAGTGCTCCAGATGCGCCGAAAGGAGTCAACCTTCCTGCTGCCTGATGGCGACAGAAATTACAGCAAGAGTCTCACAGTTCAATATGTCGAGGCTGACTACCAGCGTCCCAATCAGGGCTACTATGACGACAACCAGGGTACGAGATGGTTGGACAGGCCATACTCTCAGACTACCACTGTGACACAAACGACAAGATCGAGTTCCTCAAATGGCACTGCAACCGCTTCAACAACGAAGAGGACGACGAAGACCGCCTTTTCCACCGTGGCAATGGAACGATGGGCGATGGCGACCCTGAAATCGATGTACCTTATTACGGGGGACCTTTTGACCTGTGTGTCGCGACCCGCGCTCGAGCGCATCCAGGATTTCTGTTGTGGCAGTCTGCGCGGTTCCACAATCGACAACGGCCTCTGCAATATCCTAACTAGCACCAACTACGAACAGGCCAAGAAGCAGTTTGACTACACTGAAGCCTTTACCGACCTCATCTACCAACTCGCCAACATGGCCTTCTTTCTTGACTACTCCCGCTCGAATCTCGAGCAGATCGAGTTTATCGCCTTTAACATGAAGCTCAAGATGGCCATGGTTCTCTAAATGAAACGATATCTCTTTTACTGCACCGACATTGCCCACGTCAACAACTATGAGGACAACAAAGCAAAGTGTGCCCTCGGAGAGGAGTGCTGGCACTACACCAAAGGTAGAATAGAGCTCTACGATAGCTTTGTCCAGATGTATTTCTACGAGCATGTCTCGCACTACTATCGTCCCATGGAGAACCCCGGTTTCCAACACTACTTGCTCGCCGAGTTCTCACAGCCCTACAAATCTGACACTACCTTGGCGGTCGCTGACAAACTGGTGTATTTTAGAATCAACTTTGGCAGCCAAGACCCATTCCCTGAGCGAGAGTTTTATGGCGATGGCCCGTTCTTTTACTTTACATTCACTATCGAGTACTCGATGGTTGACATAAACGACATAAAGAGTCGAACCCAACTGAATCATCTGCTCCTCAAAGCACTTAAATTGGACCTATATGTTCTCTTTGAGTTCCAAACCAACAAAAAAGTATGGAAAGCATCACCCTATCTCCAACTAAGGCTCTACTCTAGTGCTCGAAACTATTCACACGAGTTTTCTGGTGAATATGAACTCCATACCAATATCAGTGGTATCATATTAGACGAAAATTGCTATTGTAGAGAAGATGCAAAATATCACTATTAAATAAACACTGTATGAGTATTAGTAGCAAACAATATACATAACCAATCTACCAAAATATATACAACTAGATATAAATATTCAAATAATGATTGATTTATTCAATTATAACAATCACTTAAACAATAAGAATATTGTAAATACATAGTCCCACTGTTAGAAATGTAACTTTAACATTGGTTTATGTTTTTTTTAAAAAATACTTTAAACCTCCTAATAAGGTTTATTTAGATTCCAGATATACAATTAAGAAAATATTTTATCCGTTTTAATAATAATAGATTTGAACAATGATCTCATCGGAAATATTAATTTAAAAAAAACAAAATTAATTTTATCCGTTTAAAAACAAAAACCCCTTTTTAATTTAATTTGGCAATACATTTTAAACATTTATCAAAGGGGAAATTTGTTTATATTAAATAATTATTTTTCAATTAATTTAATCAAACATTTATTTATTTTTTTTTTTTTTTTTTTTTTTTTTTTT
>RCTL01002127.1:40856-51175 GCA_003667305.1 Speleostelium caveatum
TAAAATCATATATCTACAGATAGAGCAAAAAATAGACTAAAATATCACAAAAATATATCTCTTTTCCCAAAATTTTTTTTTATCTGTACAGCACCATGTTTAATCTAATGTTAAAATTATTTAATATATTGTTACTTATTACACCTGTTTTATGTAGAAGTTTTAAGTTTAGTGATCTTCCAATTCCTGATTTTGTAGATTATATGTTATATGGGTATACAATTGATGGAGGGTGTTCACATAGTCGCACAACTTCAACCCTCTGCCGAACCCCATCCACTGAGTGTAGCAGTGTACTCTTTGAAAGGGGTACATGCACAGTTTCTATAGAGGGTGATAAATGTATTGATGATTGTAAGTAATTGATCCTATTGTAAAATATAGATTGCAATGTTATTAATATTTTAAATATAGACACTTGTAATCAAGCAATGACTTGTAGTGGGGGGAATGTAAATGTACACCGCTCTATTCTGTCAATCAAGTTGGTGCCTATTGTAATGATATCACAAAGAATATATGCGATCCAGATTCTGATCTCTATGTAAGTATCTTAAATATATATTAATATTCTAAATTGAATTCAAAATAATAACATTTTATTATTATTAAAAGTGTATAGACTCCAAATGTCAAAAGTTAAATTTTAATGATATAGAGTCATGTAGACCACGAAATGGTTTATTTTATGGAATATCTGAAGAAAAATGCTTTAAAAGACAAAGAACTGGATGTAAACAATCATCAAATAAATATTATAAATGTCTAAGAGATAATAAATGTCATGAAGAAATCAATCCATTAGCACCACTTGGATGTATACAACAGAAATGTTCATATGAAGCATGTCGATGGCTATATGATTGTGATGCTGCACCTGGATCATTACAATGTCCAACTTCAATATTCAATCTAAATCAAACTCGACCATCATCAATCTAATGAGATTTTCATTTCTTTTAAAACTAAATGGTATTAGTATTTCAACAGCATTTTAACTCAATATATTTACATCATCACATCATTAATAATTTTTTATCCAATATAATAAAACACTATTTATCAATTATTTATAAAAACATTTCAGTAAATTAATTTGATCAATTAAAGAATAATTATAATATTTAAAAATAAAAATTTGTTTAACCTTTTGATCAACCCCATCATTTTTCAGATTTGGTTTAAAAATTTTATAACAGAAATGGCAGGCCACAGTTTTTTTAAAAATGATTTTGCAGATTCTTAAAAACTTTGAATCTCTCTCACAAATTATTTAGATTTAATGTTTTACAAAAGATCAAACCATTAAGAATATGCAAAAATAAATTTTTATTTTTTTTTAATTTTTTCAACCAATAAATTTTTATTTTTTTTTATTTTTTTTTATTTTTTATATTTTTTTATTTATCACAGAATGTAAAAAAAAAATAATTTTTTTACACAATATAAGAATGAATAAGATAACTTTAATGTTTATTATATTCCTAGTGAATAGTTTAGCTGATGGAAAAGTGTGTCAGACTGATGATGATTGCGGGACAGACAGAATTTTATACTTTTCAAGGTGTAAATTTCAAAGTACAATTGGAGTTGATGCAATTGATAAAAATTCAAGAATCGTATTGGATGAAGAGTACCAAAAGGTTTTATTCAGTGTCCGTTTTCCAGACGAAGTTGAATCGCGTGTATTATCTGTTGGAATGGATGGGCGGGGGGATATCAAAAGTGAAGCTACTGTTTTTGGTAATAATAAATTTAATTCTTTAGTTTGGGAATATCCTTACAACAGAAATATACTTTTGTTATCAGATGGGTCATTAAAAGATGGCCACAGGTATGCTCAAATATTTTATAAAAATACAAACACCTTTGGTAGGATAGTAGATGCAGGCCCACTGGTTGATTATAAAAATGATTAATCTATTACCTCCGGTTCCTTTGAAAATACCTATATTCCTTATGTAAGCAGAGTATCCTATATGTGTACTGTATATGGTGGCATTAGTAAGCTATTTACAAATGTTGTATGTGAACAAATTAAAATTTTTAATGATTTAATTTATATCCTCGAACACGGAACAAACACAATTTATCGAGAATCGTTAAAATCTCTTGAATCAAAAACCCCAGGAAATTTCAGTACTTATAAAGTTTTCTACCAAGATTCTTCAATAAGACAGTTTGATACCTCCACAACTCATTTATATTATACTAACACTATAGATGATAAACTATATGAAATATCACTTTCCTCACCAAACAGTGGAAAAAGAGTCATTTTATCCAAATCACCATACTCATTTGGAGAATCAAATCAATTTCTTTATTATTCCTACGGTGATAAAATTCAAAAGCTTTCAATAAAAGCAGGATCACAACCCACCACTTTATTTGAAACAAACCCAACTCCTGGATATTGTCTTTGTTCACCTGGCTTTGTTGGTACATCGTGTGGCAATTGTAATTTGACTTTAAATTCATTTTCAATAAGACCACAACAAATAAATAAAAACCTAAAATGTATTCCAATACAAAATGGCCTACCAACAACATGTTCACTAGATCATGGTTGCCCTAAGAATTACAGTTGCAAACCCAATTCATTTGGTTATAATACTTGTGTTTAAAATTAATAATATAAAAACAAACCAATAAATCACAAGTTCAAATCATTTAATGATGGTTTTTTTTAAATTTTAAAATTAAATATTTACAAAATGACATATTTATTTTGTGATTGTACCCAAAATTTTTTTAAAAATATGTTTATCTTTTGTTGTAGTCGTTGTGGTTGTTGTGGTTGAAAGTGAAGAACCGTGATGATTTGAGTGTATTTCGTTGTTGTTGTTATTATTACCAGTTGTTGTAAAAACTTCTTGTGAAAAAGTTCTATCGAGTTTAATAATACTATTGGTACTACCATTGCTTGTAATTGGGAATCCTTTTTGGTATTGAGGTAGGGTTGTAGTGATTGGAAGTTGAGCTTGAAGGTTACATAGTTCGGAATCTGGGAATAATTTATTAATATAATATATACAGAGGGCTTCTTGGAATGGCATTGATAATTTTACAGATTTTTCTTTTGATTCTTTAAAGTAGAGTTGAGACTCTGGCGCATCCTTTGTATTTGTAGACAAAAGAAGTGCTTTCATTAATAAGAATCTTGGTTGAGCAATGGTAAAGGTACCAGCAAATTTTTCTAGTAAAGAGACTGAGTCGTTAAGTTCGTTCATTAAAGATTTTAGTGGAAGGTTGGGAATCAATGATACATGGGGAATAAGAGAGTACAAGATCAATGGTAATGAAAAATAGGCTTCAAATGTAATAAAATTAACTGGATCACATTTGCTTAGGATTGACAAGACTTTTTTACATTGTTCAAAGGACTGATTCCATTCGGAATCCAAAAGAAACATTTGAGCTTTAAATATATAGTAGTTAACTTCAGTCGATAGGGTAATCTCTTTTAGTGATAGGGTTTCGAAAACCTGCTCCAATTCAGTGAGTAGTTCTTGACATTTTGTTCTTTGACCCATGTGAAAAGTAATTGACATTTGAGCCAATAGTGAACAGATTTGAATTTGAAAATCTCCTCTATCTCTAGCGGATTCAAATGTTTTATGTGACATGGTAAGACTAGCTGAGACTTGACCTTGGAGGAATAAACAAATTGATAGTAGGATACTAGATTCCTCCATTAATTTCTTATCACCTACTTTGGATGCTGCTTCTGCTGATTTTTGATAACCAGATTCTGCTTCTTCCCATCTACCTAGGCCAGACATATAGATACCCCAAGCTTGATGTGAATTACCATAGACATAACTATTGGTTTCATCAGATCTCGAAAGAATTTCTGCATAGTATTTCAAAGGTATAGTATGATTACCACTAATACCCAATACTTTTATTCCAATAGAGTATGCTTCGGATTGGAGTGCCCAATGATCTTGACATATTTGTAGACTTGCCAAAGAACACCAAGCAAGCAAAGCTTTTGAACAATCATAGAATGCAATTCTTGAAATTAGAATTAAACATAGAATGGCATCTCTTTTTTCATTACTGTCTAGTGGCTGAGTAAAGTATTTTGTGAATGAATCTTGTCTTGTTGATTTGGTTAGTTTACCAGTCAATTTGACTTTGGTGGTTGAAAAATTTGGTGTTTCAACTCCCAAATGTTTCAGTGCTACCAAAAGTTGAACAGAAGAGGATTGAAAATAACCCAAATTAAATAGAGCAAGACCAAGTTTTCTTGTGATTAAAATAATTTCACCTGAAGATTTTTTCAAAGTTGCCAAATGTTGAATTTCTGATTTTGAGGATGTGGGTTGTTGGTGGTAACTAGCTGATACTGACCTCTTATGTTTCTTTAGAGATTTAGAAGAGGATTGTTCTTCTTTGGGGGGAGTGTCTTGTTCCATATATTTCAAACAAAGTTGGAAGAACTTGATGGCATCCTTATTATTATTGGCAATTAGAGCAGTTGTTCCAGCTTTAATACTATATTCAATAGTTTTTTGAATATTTTGTGCCAAATGATAGTGATGAACTAATGTAACATAAAGAGAATCTTGTGGAGCACATGTCATTTCCAAAATGCTTGCAATTTTATCATGAAGATCTCTTCTTTGGGAGAATAACATTAGATCATAAATGACTTCTTGAGTTCTACTATGATGGAAACAGTAGAGAAGATCATTATTACTTGACTTTGGACTGGAATTATTATAGCTTAGAACTGGATTGATTCTTGATTTTATAAAATCTAATTTTTCCAATATCTTTAGATCATTTGATAATTCAACTTTTGTAACAGTATCAACAGGTAAGAGTTTATGTAGATAATCCACAGTGAATGGCATACCAATTACCGATGAAACTTTAAGTTCCAATTGTTGTATTGGAGTTAATCTATCAACTCTTGTTGTAATAAGAGATGTGATGGTTCTTGGTAGAGAGAGTCTAACATATTCGATTGCTTCTTTTGAATTTATTGTATTTCCAACTAATAAACCATTTGATTTCAAACCATTTACCATCTCTTCAATTACAAAATGATTACCTTGAGATCTACTAAATATCTCCTCAATGATCTCGTCAGGGATCTTGATTATTGATTTACGAAGGTTATTTGTCATACTTGAACTGAGATCATTAGTTGGGGTTTCAATGAACTGCTCAACCAACATTCGAATAAGGTCTTTAGAAATAAGTGGTTCTAAAGTTATCTTTGTTAGATTTTGGAGCGAACCAAAGCCAATGAGTAATTCTTTACATGGTCTAAGAGATAGAATAACCAAACAATCGGTGAGATGTTTACAGACATTTAGGGTAAATGATTTACTTTGTGTATCCATATAATGGGCATCATCAATGACAATAATAGTTCCAGGTCTTACTGCTTTTTGGACAATTCTTAGCATTAGCATTTGTTGAGTTTCAGCTCTTTGTGGAGCAGAATAACGTCTTGAACTTAATGGTGTTTCGAGTTTCAATCCAAGGATTGGATTTAGTAAGGTTACATGTGGACCAAGATCAGAGAATGATGGATATCCAGTTTCTGTCTCTTCTTTTAGGAAACCTGATAAGAGTTGTTTCCAAATATAATATGGAGCAGATTCATTCATTTGAATTCCAACAGTTTTTAAAATCTTTATACCATTACAAAAAGAGTACTTAATCTCTGATAAGAATCTAGATTTACCCAAACCAGCCTCTGATTCCAAAATAACCAATTGTGAAGGAGAATTATTTGATTGCCTAAGATTATTTATAATCTCCTCCATTTGCTTCAATTGTACAGCTCTTCCAATCATATCATTTGATTTTAATCTAGGTCTTGGACTTGAACTTTTTTGAGATATCAAACCCATTGGTTTATAAACATTAATTTGATTTGATTTACCTTTAACTTTAATTGGATCGCTTAGCTTTACAAATTCGATTTTGGATGCACTCCTTGAAGTTTCCTCATCACATAGAACCCCACCCTTAGAGTGACCCATTAGACGAGCAGATAGATTGACTACATCACCAACAACGGCATACTCTCTTCTATCTTCAGAACCCAAGTCACCACAAAAACATTTACCAGTTGTAACACCAATGGTAGATATTACACCCAGCTTTCTAAATAATCTTACAACAACTTCCATAGCGGCTTGAACAGCTCTAGATGGATCATCTTCGTGACTGATAGGTGGAAGACCCCAAGCTGCGATTAAAACACAACCTTTATCGTCAATAATAAACTGTCTGACAGTTCCTTCAAACTTGTAAACAATCTTTTGAATTCGATAGACTATTGAATCTAATTTTTCAATGTTACCATCCGGATTGTCCATCATAAAATTAACAAACATCACAGTGACATATCTAAGTTCACCAAGATAGTCGTTACGAACATTATTATGAACGGCGTCAGGAATAAATCTTTTTAAAGATTCCTCCATATCCATGAGCAATGGTAGCTCTTGTACGAACTTGTGTTTATGAATAAGGGCCAAGAAAGCATCCTCATCAGTTTGTTTATCGTGTAGATCTTTATCAAATGGGGCAGTGATAGCATCCAAACGGTAAGAAGATGATTTTGAGTGCTTTTTTAACGAAGCAAAGGGTTTTAAAATTTCTTGAGTCTCAGGTGATACATAGATTTCACCTGGTTCAGCTTCTTTTTCGCAGTTGGTAGCTTGATTCACAGCTTCACCAGCAATTAGAAACTCTACTTTCTGAGAAGCACCACCAACATAAATACCAGATGTCTTACCACAACCAATACCGATATGAAGAGTTAAAAATCCACCTGGTATCGGAAAGTTATGGAGTTTTTTTCTTAAAGATACAGCAGCCTCACAGCCCAATCTTACACGATTCGTTAGATCACCATTAGTCGGCCAATGAACCAAAACAGCATCACCAGCAAACTTTACAATATCTCCACCAAAACCACGTACAATCTTTATCAAAATTGAAAAATAACTATTCAAATTCTTTGATAATAACTCTATACCTTCTTTTCCATGTGTTGCAAGTCTCTCAGTTAAACTTGTAAATCCAGATATATCAGCAAATAAAACACATGATGAATAACTATTAAAAAAAGAAAAAAAAAAGATTAATTTCAATTTTTAATTATTTTAAGTATAAATGAAGCTTAATAGTGATACTTTACGTTTCAGTATGAGGTGGAACGATTGGAGTAGCACTTGCCAAGAGTCCTCTAATAACTAAATTAGAGACATAACTTCCAAGACTTGTGATTTTATGTTTTTCTTTTGCATCTGTGGGAAGCATGTCTTGACGGTCATGATGTGTTGAACCCTCTAACCAAAATTGATTCAAGCTATTTCTTTGAATATCATGATTCTCTCTTCGTAGAGTTCTTAGGTGTTTTGTTAAACCAAGTAAACCATTTCTCTTTTTTATAGATACTTCAGATTTTTTAATCTTTTTAAATTCATCCTTTTCTTTTTCTTTTTCTTTTTTGTCTTCTTTAACTTTGACTTCAGGTGATACCAATTTCACTTTTTCTTTTGGTGAATGTGGTTTCTTATCGATTTGGTTTTCAGTTGATGGTGATATTACAATTGATGTGGTTTGTTGTTGATTATTTAAATTAACAGTTTGCAATATTTTGTTAAATTTTAATTCAGGAATTTTAAGTTTAGGATTATCTTGAATTGTTTTGTTTAAAGTTAACTCTAAAGATGATGAAGAATCATTATTGTGTTTTAAATGTTCAAAATCAGTTTTTAACTGTATAGGTAGTATAATATTATCTTCAAGAGTTGTTGTTATCACTTGTTCATTATTATTATCAATATCAACAACATTATCATTATTAGAATTTGTATTTATATTTTCATCTTCATTATTATTATTATTATTACAATCTATACTATCATTATTACTATTATTACAATCTATAATATTATTATCGGATATAATAATATTATCTCCAACTTGTGGTGGTATATTTTCATTGTTTACTACAGTAGTATTACTTGTATCATCATCATCACCGCCACTATTAGGATTTGATATATCTTCTTTACTATCATGACTATTATCACCATTAGTATTTAATAAATCTTGTTGTTGTTGTTCTATGGATTTAATTTTTGAATTATAAAAAATTGACCTTAGTTGAGATGATTTACTAGTTGTTGATTTTTGTAAAGATAAGGGTGGTGGTAATGTAGGTGGATTAAATACTTGTGATGGTTGTCTAGAATAAAATAATGGTTTAACTTTTGAATTTAAAATATTATTTGGTTGAATTTGTACATCTATAATCATAATTAGTATAACAAGTATATTTCAATTTATTATAATATATATAAAGATACTAAAACATACCTTTTACAATTTGAGTAAAAGAAAAATTATTAAACATACTAATACAAAACTCTGTGGTATCAATTAAGTCCTAAATATAATATATTATAAAATATAATCAGTTTAACATGCTATCATAATTATATCCTGCAGGTATGTAGTGCTTACGTTATTTGCTAACCCATTTAAAGAATTTAAAGTTGCAATTAAATTTAAATTATTGATATTAATGTTCAAGAGTGCACATATCTCTAATAGTTTAGCACATAGTATTGGCACTGTAAAGTTTTTGGTTTGTTCTATAAATATTGTACCCTTTGGTTTGTGAAATATTAGGGGTGGTGGTGACGTTGGTGGCGATGTTGGTGGTGATGCTAGTGGTGATACTAGTGGTGATGTTGGTGATGTTGGAGGTGACGTTGATGGTGTACCAGTGTTGGGTGATGGCGACTGACTACCACTACTTGTCGAACTCTTTAATTTATTTTGAATTATTCTTTGTTGATTTTTTAAGTGCCACAAGAGATTCATTAAAACTACATTGATTTGAAAGATGATATCGAATAGATCAAGTGCAAATGTTGGTATTGTATTGATTTTTGAGGATGATGATGATGATGAAGATGATGAAGGTGATAATGATAATGCGGAGTGGCTTATGGTTTTGGTTGGTGATGACGTAGGAGTTTGTGTTTGTGATTGTTTATTTAAATTCACCAGATTTTGTATTTTTGATGAAAAAGATGTTCTCTTTGATGTTGACGGTGATGATGAAGGTGAAATGGCTTTAAGTGGTGATGTTGGTGCAGAAGATGAGTACTGATTAATAATATTATTTTTGTTATTATTATTATTATTTAATGATGATATTTGTCTTTGTTGTTGTTCAATTATTGAATTAAAATCTGCAATACTATTATTATTACTATTACTACTTTTTAAGATATCGATATTACGACCACCTAAATTTATACTACTGATACTTCTATTATTAACTATAGATATATTATTACTGCTGGTTCTGCTACCATATGATATAGTAGAGTGACTCCTATTCTTATTGCTTGCTGCTGCTGTAACAGAAGAATGGTCAGGTGAATTGGTGAGTGATGAGGAGGATGATGGCGAACCTGTTATTAAAAAACTAGATGAGGTCTGACATCTCCCTCCTTGTTGCGCTGACTGTTGCTGAAGTGTGAACCTGGGTATCTTCCATGTCTTCATTGATTCGAAAAGGATGAGTCTCTTCCATGACTGTAATATATTTTTTCTTTGAAGATAGTATTCATTTTGAAATGGAGTGAGCTCGAGCGTTGATAGACCCCTATTGACACTTTTATTATAGTTGTTGATGGAGAGAATCATTGTGCTAATATTCGATATGATCTCTTTGACGATCGACAACTTGATAGGATTACTGAGTAGGTCCAGTGCGATGATGCCAAAGCTCTCCTCTTCGATTTTTCTTGGTGAGGTGGGCGGGGAGGAGGGTGGGGATGATATCGGAGTCGACAATTGGGATGTCTGTGGTGATACAAGCGGCGAGGTGAGGGGTGTCCTGGGCGGTGACATGGTAATGGTTGTGGGAAGCGTCGTTGTAGCCACCGCTGTCATCGAAGACTCTGTATAACAAAGTATCTCTGAACACCTCGAAGTCATTCTCCTCGAAAACATTACAATCTCCAACTCACCAACTGTATCTGAAGAGTTAACAAACTCATCAATTCTCAATATATCCAATATAGTATTTTTACCATATTCAATGGCTTTCCTTGTTGTCTCATCCAATGATTGGATGTTTAAAGGTTCCATTTCACCAAATGGATACCTTTTATAAATAAATATAAACTAATAAATTAAATAATAGTTATAATATTGAAAACAATAAAAAAATAAAAGATAGTAAAAGTATTAGTTATATATTTTCTAAAAAAAAAAAAAAAAAAAAAAAAAAAAAAAAAAAAAAAAAAAAAAAAAAA
>RCTL01002135.1:1719-12638 GCA_003667305.1 Speleostelium caveatum
GATGATAGTGTTCGGGGTAGTAGGTTGTCGAAAGATAATTAGCAAATGGTGTGATATCTTTAGTATCTCTATAGTATACCCTACAATTGTATTTTCATTTACACTATGCTATTGTGTTTAAAATAAAATGAATACACGTATTTCTAAATCAATTATAAAATCTAAAATTATTTTAAATCTACATAATGTTGTCCATACAATCTTTTAGTTTTTAAATAATTTAAGAGACATCACCTATTTTGAATAAATTATGAATTAAATTAATTTCATTTTTATATTATTATATTTCCGAAAGAAGAAGAAGAAATTGAAAAAAAGATAAAAAAAAAAGTTTAAACTAAATAAACTTTTAAATTTAAAAAAAAAGAAAGAAATCTAAAAACTATGAAAAATAATAATAGTAATAGAGTTGCCATTGTTGGCCTTGGTTTAAGATTGCCAGGTAAATCAAATTCAGCTAATGATTTGTGGATGAATTTGGTAAATAGGTTTGATGGTATTGTTGATATTCCTAGTGATAGATTTTCAAAGGGTTTTTACGACCTTGGCTATTTTGAAAGTAATAGAGCTGGTATTTTGGAGATGGACGAATTGCTGTCTTTTGATCCGTTGATGTTTGGTGTTAAGCCCAATGACGCTGATGTTATGGATCCTCAACAGAGAATGTTGCTGAAGGTTACCTATGAGGCTTTGGAGGACGCCCATATCAGGCCTTGTGACGTTCGTGGCACGAATACATCGGTGTTTGTGGGCTGTTGTACTTTGGATTTTAAAAACCAATTGATTAATCTGGATAAGCCCTATATTCTTCAGGATACCTCTATGTATAGTATCGCCAATCGTATTTCCTATACATTTGATTTTCGTGGTGCTTCGTTATCTGTTGATACCGCTTGCTCTTCTAGTATCAATGCTTTTATTTTGGGTTGTAAGAGTATAGAGTGTGGCGATAGTGATCTTTCAGTTGTGGGTGGAGTTGGTTTGATTTTCAATTCAGAGTTTTTTAGTTTACTTTCAAAAATGAAAGCTCTGAGTCCTGATGGTAAGAGTAAAGCTTTTGATGCCAGTGCTAATGGTTTTGCAAGAGCTGAGGGATGCTCTTTACTGGTACTAAAGAATCTTGATAAGGCAATTCAAGATAATGATTTCATTTACGCTGTAGTTGATGGAAGCAGTTCAAACTCGGACGGTAATTTTGAAAAAGAGAATCTTTATTCACCCTCACCTATGGCTCAGGCTGAAAATGTTGGATTATCATTGGCACAGTATAATGTTAACCCATCGGATGTCTTTTATTTTGAATGTCATGGAACTGGAACAGTGGTTGGTGATAAAAATGAAAGTAAAGCGTTATCAATGGTATTTAAAGATAATCATTCCAGTGAACAACCTCTCTTTATTGGTTCAATCAAATCAAATATTGGCCATACTGAAGGTACCTCTGGTGTTTGTGGTATTACCAAAGTATGTTTAATGCTAAAACATCGTATGTTGGTACCAAACATTCATTTTAACACACCAAATCCCAATATTGATTTTAAAAATTGGAATCTTAAAGTGGTTACCGAATGTATTCCATTTCCAAATGATAAAAAAGTAACAATGGGTATAAATAGTTTTGGTATTACCGGTTCAAATGGTTGTGTATTATTATCTGAATTTAAAAATCAAAATCAAATTCAAAACAAACCATCCAATCCCATTAAACAAAAAAGAAACTTTCTAATTCCCCTATCAGCAAACTCCAAACACTCATTAAACAAATATAAAGATTGTATAATGAATAATCAATTCATTGAAAATATTAAAATTAAAAATATTAAATTTAATGATTTTGTAAAATATCATATACTATCCAAATCAATTCAATACAGTCAGAGATTAGTAATTCATTCAAATAATAATAACAATAATAATGATGATGATGATGATGATGATTGGAATTCATTTTCAAAATCTTTAATTATATCAAATGATAAAGAATTAATTTCAAATATGTTTAGTGTTGGTAATGATATTAATCCTCTAGTTGTATTTGTATATTGTGGTCAAGGACCTCAATGGAATCAAATGGGATCCAATCTTTATCAAAACGAACCTATATTTAAAGAAACAATAGATAGATTTGATAATGAACTTTCAAAACACTTTGGTTATTCAATTTTAAATAAACTTAGAGAAACCAATAATCAAGATTTAATTCATGATCCATTTTTAGCTCAACCTTCTATATTCTTACTTCAATGTGGTCTAACTGAACTCTATAGACAATGGAATGTAAAACCATCTATTGTAACTGGTCATAGGTATGTATTATATTTTAAAATATATAATGAATATAATTAATTTGATTTATTAATTTTTTAAAAATAATTTAAAACAAAAAAAAAAGCTTTGGTGAAATTACAGCATTATATTATTCTGGATTAATATCAATGGAAGATTCATGTAAAATAGTTTATGAAAGAGCAAGATTACAACAAAAAACTGTTGGTTCAGGTAGAATGTTGGCAATTTCTTTAAGTTTTGATGATTTTAATAGAATGTTTAAACATTATGAATTGGAAATTGCTTGTTTTAATTCAAAAAACTCTATTGTTGTTTCTGGAGATGTATCTAAACTTTTGGAAATTTCCAAAAAACTTAAAAATCAAAATATATTTTCAGCATTCCTTGGAACAAAATCATCATTTCATTCTTCAAGTCAAGAAATTATAAAACAAGAATTATTTAATTCAATATCTAATCATTTATTTAATAATAGTACAATTCAAAATAATGGTTTAAATAATAATCCAATTATATTTTCTACAACAACTTCAAAACAAATTAATCAATTTTCAACTCAGTTATTATTTGATAATCTTAGAAATCCAGTTTTATTTGAACAAACATTAAATAATATAAATAATTATATTCAAGAAAACTATATTGGTAGATCAATAGTATTTGTAGAGATTTCACCACTTCCAACTTTATCAAGATATATTAAAGATTATTATAATAATAATAATAGTGGTAGTAATATATTGATATTAAATCCTTTAAATAGAAAAAGAAATGAAAGTGAACAAGAATTATTTAAAGAAAGTTTATCACAATTATATATAAATGGATATAATATTGATTTTACTTGTCAATTTGATAGTAATGATCTCAGTGATAAATCTTACAAATATCATTGTACCAATCAGATACCATTTTATCAATGGGATGAACAAGTTTACCTTTTGGAATCTGAAATTATGAAAAATAATAGACTTTCTGGACCACCTACTACTTGTCTTGGAAATGAAGTTTTTGATATCCAATCTTCTGATTCTTTCAAAACTTTTAAAACAATTATAAATACCGATCGTGAACCATTTTCATTTTTAAAAGGACATTTGGTTGGAACCAAAAATTATTTTCCAGGTTGTGGTTTTATTGATAATTTAATTAAACTATTTGGTTTGGATAATTTAATCATTCAAAGATTGGATTTCAAATTCCCTTTTATTCTCAAAAGAGGTGTAGATCATGAATTAAAAACAATCATATCGTCAATATCAAGTACTGAATTCAAAGTTGATTTTGAATTCTATGAAAAAGAAAAATGGATGAATGCAGCTACTGGAAAGATATTAATCTCTCCAACTCCACCACCAAAGTCTCAGTTCAAAATGAACTTTTCAGAGTTAAGATCAAGATGCAACCTTTCAACGATATTTAAAGATGATCTTTATAAAGTTATAAACTCAGTGGCTGATCTTTCCTATCAAGATAGTTTCCAAAGAGTAGAGGAAGTCTATTTCGGAGCAGATTGTTCACTTTCAAAGATATCAATGAAACCTAGAGTATCAAAGAATTGTGATAATGATTATCTATTTAATCCTGCAATATTAGACTCTTGTTTACACGGATCATTCCCATTACTTAAAGGTCCATTAAAGATTGTTTTTGATAGAATATCAAATATGAAATTATTTTCTCAAAATATAAATAACTTGGAAAAGATTCATGATATCGATTATATATATGCGTTTGCTGATAATATCATTGTTGGAAATCCTGATAATAGATCTACATTTACACTTAAAGTAATGCTTGAAGATGGAACAATGTTATTTGAGATTAAACATGCTGTTTGTTTATCCCTTCTCCCAATGAAAAATGATATTATTAAACATCCTGGTAAAGATTTGTATACAATATTTTGGCAAGCAAAAGATTCAATTTTAACTTTAGATAAATGGGTGGTTGAACATATTGGTAATTTAAAAAATGATATCAATCAATTATCAACAAATACAATTATTAAACAATATTGTACTTTGATAATATATTATCAAATAAGTCAAAAACAAAGCATTTTTACAAAATCATTAATATCAAATACATCAATAGAAGAATTGGAAAATATATATGGTCAAAATTCAAAATATTTTCAACTTTTTAAATTGGTTTTTAAAGTTTTAAAAGTAAATGATGATTTTATGATTGATGATAAGGTATTAATGGAAGAGAAACAAATGATTTTGGAAAATATTTTATTAGATTCTCAAGTGGAAAAAGAAAACTTTGAAATTTTAAAAAAATCTACAAAAATAATTTCATCTTTATTATTCCCAAATGAAGATTATCAAGAAACTCCACAATCATTACTTGCCTATGACACAAATAGTTTTCTTTATGGTCATAGATATCTCCTTACCATTATGCAAATGCTAAATACAATTGTAAATAGAGCTATTCAAGAGAATATCCAAGAAAGAAATGTAATTAGAATATTGGAAATTGGAAGTGGTAGTGGTACATTAACAACCTATATTCTCGAATCCCTATACAAACTATTAAATGACCAAGAATCAATATCAAAAATACAAATTGAATTTACATTTAGTGATATAGATGCAACATTACTATCATCCTTAAAATCAAAGTACAGCAAATACAGCGATAGAATTAGTATAGTCTCCGCCACCATTGATATTGAAAAAGACTTTTTAGAAAAACAAAAACTCAGAGGTTCATATTATGATATTATATTGATGAGTAATGTACTACACATTTCAAGTCAACTATCATTTTCAATCTCCCAAATTCAAAAAATATTGTCAAATGGAGGCCACCTTTTATTCATTGAACCATCTAAAAATGTTACAATATTAGATTTTATATTTGGTGCTTTTGATAAATGGACCATCTATAAAGATACCGATATTAGACCCGACCATTGCTGTATGACACCAGACCAATGGAATTTGGTTTTAAAAGAAAATGGATTTATAAATATCTGCTCGTCACCTTCTGATCAAAATCATTTACATTTTATAATGTATGCTCAAAAACCATCACTAAATACCCCAACCACTCTTAATAATAGACTCGACCATGAAACCAAAATAATCATATTTTCAAAAAATAATCAATTAAAATCAGAAAATATATTTATTGAAAAATTAAAATGTTATTATAATCAAAACTATATTAAAGTAATTCAAAACCTTGATGAAATGTTAGAATCAATTGAACAACTTAATTCTTTGGATTTAATTTTCAATTTATCAACCATCTCAAAATTAGAAAAGAGTAATTTTAAAGAATACACCATGGAATATGTAAAGATTAATCAAGAACTATTGAAACAAAATCAAAAGTGTAAACATATATCAATTGGATTAAATTCAACAAAAGAATGCTCATTCTATTTAAATTCTTCAATTGTTGGTGCATTTAGATATTTTTCAAGATTTAATAATTGTATATTTTTAGATTTTGATGAATCAACACTTTTTGATCAACCATCAATGAATCTTTTTAATTTAATTGGAAAATTAATTGATACAAAATCAAATTATCATAATGAATATTCAATTAGAAATGGTGTAGCTTTTATTGAATTGATTGGAAGAGAAGATTTACAACATCTTAAATATTCATCATTTGAACAATCAAACTTTTATTCACATTTTAATAATAATTTAAAATTAAAGTTATCCTATAGACCAAAAACTTTGGAACCTAATCAAATTGAGATTCAAGTTAAATCTTCAGGTATAACCTATCGAGATGGTTTAATTTATAAAGGTTTGGAGTCTAATAAGTTGGTTCTATTCAATGAAAAAGTTTTAAATATTGGATTTGGAGTTGAAACATCTGGTATTGTAAGTGCAGTTGGTGATAAAGTCAGTAAATTTAAAATTGGAGATAGAGTTTGTGGTGCTTTAACTGGTCATTCCTTTGGTTCTCATCAAATAGCTAATCAAGATGATATATGCATGTTACCAGAGTCATTATCTTTTGCGCAAGGTGCATCTATTCCCATTTCTTACTTGGTTGCACATCGTTCTCTTATAAAGTTGGGCTATTTATTTGATGGTGAAGAAAATGAAGATTCTAAAAAATCAATTCTTATTCATTCAGCTACTAGTAGCATCGGCCTTGCTTGTTTAAATATATTAAAATGGAAAATGAATCAAACTGGAATTAAGTTATTTATTTTTGTAACTGTTGGATCGCAAGATAAAGAGGATTTCATTTGTAAACAATATGGGTCAATGATTAATGGTATTTTTTCATCTAGAAACTTGGATTTTGTTGATCAAGTAAAATCTAAACTTTTTGAATTACGTTCAGAAAAAGATGGTGTTGATATTTTAATTAATACATTTTCAAATGGATCAAAAGTACATGCAAACTTCTCTACACTTGCTCAAGATGGAAAAGTGATTGATTTATCCAATTCACATCTTTACAATCATGATCTTTTTGATTTTTCAAATTTCAAATTAAATATTGGATATTTAACAAGTGAAATATCATTATACCCTTCATCTTTTAAAAGAACAGCATTAGATGAAATTCTTTTAGCCATTTCAAATAATGAATTGGATTTACCTCCAATACATGTTTATCCAATTGATAAATTAAAAGAAGCAATTAAAATTATTGGTGAAGAATCCAAACCACTGGGTAAACTTGTAGTAGAATATGAAAAAGATATCATTTCACCCCTTCTTTTGAAACCAAATCATAATAAGGTATTAAAAGAAAATTATAAAATAAATGATGATATTAAGTGCGTATTAATCACTGGACAACAAGGAATGGCATTGGAAACACTTAGATGGTTATTAGAAAATTCAAAAACAATTAGTAATGTTATCATCATTACTAGATCTTTAATGAAATGGGATATCGAAAGAACAATCAACAAGTATAAGAATACTATTCATTTTCATTTTAGATCGGTCGATGTGGGTAATTATTTGGAATTGGAGGCAGCAATTAAACAAATTTACATTGATAACCCATCAACACCACCTGTTGATTCAATATTTCATTTTGCTTATATTCATACCGAATCGGATCCTTTGGAAATTACTGAACAGGAAATGTCTACAGTTCATGATTCAAAATCGTTGGGTGCCTTTTATCTACATGAACTATCATTACTTTTAAAATGGGATATCAAACATTTTATTGTCAGTTCATCAACACTCATTCTATCACCTACATTCAACCAATGCGCATATGCTTCTGCAAATATGGTTTTGGATTCTTTTTCAAAGTTTAGAAGATCTCTTGGTTTGGCATGTACTTGTTTATATTTTGGACCGCTAGAAGGAGCTGGATATGTCTCTAGAAAGAAAGCTGTTGAAAGTGTTTTAACCAATATAGGATTCTGCCCGATACCAATCGCCAAAGTATTGGCAACCATTGATCTAAGCATTCATAATCCCAATATAGGAAATTTAATAATTACAAACTTCAACATGGAATCAATTAAAAAGAGTTTAGAAAGATTTACTCAGATAGAATACTTTTCCAATTCTTTTGAAGATTCAAATCTAAATAACAACCACTCAAAAATATTTAACTCTGGAACCCTATCAATCAGAGATAATATAATAACAACCATTTCAGATTTCCTATCCATCAACCCAACCAAACTAAACTTTTCATCAATGAAATTAAAAGACTACGGAGTTGACAGCTTATTCATGGTACAATTAAAGAATTGGATAGATAAAGAATTTAAACCAAATATAATTTCAATATCACAATTACAAAACTCCACCATTGATTATATTATTCAAACTATTGAAAAAGCACTATACTCTATCAATGATAACAAAGAAATGACTGAAGAAAAAATAACAAAACTGAATAATGAAGATGATAAACTATTAGACCTTTATATTGAACGACAATCAAATGAATTTTGGAAAAATGAAATTCATTTGGATAAAGATATCCATGGTGAAAATAAAATAATGGAAATGAACGATGGTAGAATACTATTAACTGGAGCAACTGGATTCCTAGGTTCTCACATATTGATTGATCTTTTAAATAATAACAAATGCAAACAAATCTATTGTTTGGTTAGAGCAAATTCTAAAGAAGATGCTTTATCTAGAATACACAAAACATTGTTAAAATATAATTTACTTCAATACCCAATTAATGAAAATAGAATTATTCCAATTATTTCTGATCTAAGTAAACCACATTTAGGACTATCAATTCAAGAATTCAACTCCCTATCAAAATCAATAGATGTAATCATTCATTCATCTGCAACTGTTAGATTTAATATTTTATATAATCAAATGAATGATACATTAATATTAAAAGGTATGTTTAATTATCTAATTAAAATAATAACATTAATGTTTCTAAAAATACTAATTTATTTTTAAAAATATTATAAAAAAGAATTATTAAAATTAGTAAATAATAATAAAGATCAAAATATTAGATTCATACATATATCATCAATTTCAGTTCATTATTCATTAAATAATGAAATAAATGAAAATGATTATCAAATACCGAGAATAGAATTAAATAATCAAAGAATTGGATATTCACAAAGTAAAGTAATTCAAGAGAATATTCTTTTGGAAGCTTTTAATAGAGGTATTGCAGTTAGTATTGTTAGACCACCGTTTATATTCTCACCTACTGTACCAAACCCCAATGACTCAATCCAACTATTGCTATTGGCTAGTATAAGGTTAAAGAAATGTCCTTTATTTAGAGATACACAAATAATAAACTCTGTACCAGTTAGTAAAATTAGTTTATCAATTTCAAACTTAGCATTCAATGATAAACATTGGTCCAGTTTGAATAGAAATCAACAGATTCCAATTTTTAATCTCTATAGTAACCCAATATCCCTAAAAGATACCTTTGAATTCATTTCAAAACAAAAATCATGGCCAATCATTGAATTAGAAGATTGGAAAAAAAGTGTAACCCAATCAACTTTTACAGAATGTCTTAAACTAGTTCCTATTCTCTCCCTCTTCACTCCAGATACTTTCCAAACCATTTTAACAGGTAATAATCAAGATATTATAAATGAAAATTCATTTATTTCAAAAAATGATATACTTGAATTTATTCAAAATAATAAATAAATATATAAAGTTTTAATTGGATAATATCAAAGCGGTAGTGACACATACATACAAGTTTTTTTTTAATAATGAAATTTGGGGATAAAATAAAAACAGTTAAGTTTTTAAAATATGTAATAACAACCTGAAATTACAAAAATAAAATTATGAGTGTGTAGAATAATAACGATGGAGTATACATATGTTAAAATAACGTTTTATTTCTTAAGTTTGTTAAATTCTATTTCATTTTGGTCTTGTGGGTGATATGTATTGCTTAAAGCTTTGTTTTTTTTATTTTTATTGAATATTATTCTGGTCGAGGTCTGGGACTAATTTGAATTCTTTTTTTATTGGGTAAGATTTTACAATTGTAGCGGCTATATCCATGGGTCTAGAGTTGAGAAGATACTTTCCTTTATTTAGGAAAGGTGGACTAAGCATTGTTCTGAATGTACCAATCATGGTGGTGCTATCACCGTCATGTTTTTCAGTATGGAATACCATACCATTATTTGGAACCATCCTGTCCACTAGGCGTTGAAATTCACTCAATAATCTGTCACGGAGGTGGATGCGTCTGGCTGGAATTTCAAGTTTCAACTTAAATTCATATAAACCTTCCGTTTTGGGTTTTCGGAGCTGGGCCGGCATATTGTTAATGACAAGGTCTCTATGAAGATGAATAAAACCATCTCTAGTTTCTCGCGATTTAAATCCAATTATTCCCAAAAAACCACTTTTTGTAGGAGTAAATTTCACGATTTCATAGTCTTGTGTGCTTGTAGCTGCACTCAATGATTCTTTAAACTCTTTGATATCATCATTAACAAGTTTTCCTAGGACCTCTACATTCCACAGACCATTTGGAGCTGGAAATATACCAATTCTAGGTTTAATCATAAAATATTTATTACCAGAGGGAGTAGGAATGCCACCCTTGTATTTTTTTATAAATTCATTAAAATATTCTTCATTACTGAATCTAATAGCACCTACACGACTTAAATTTGATTTCTTATGATCAAGGAGCTTAGAGATAGCTTCAAGGTCTGAAATTGCAGCACCTAAAATTTTAATGTCTTGTCTCAATATGGGTGAATATGGTCTAGATGGTGATGATGATGGTACTGATGACGATGATGATGACGATGGTACTGTTGATGATTGTACTGATGATGCTACATTACTATCATTAAATAAAGAAATTGATGATTTAAAATAAAATCTACTATTGTACTGTTGTTGACACTTTTGTGCTAATGACACAGATGATAATAAAGATGATGACAATGGTACTATATTTTTATAAAATAACCCAATGTTTGATCTATTTTTGACTATTGTATTTATATTTTTTGTAATGTTTTTAATCATTATTTAATATTGGTCGACTATAAGATCGAATATAAACTTTAAAAAAATAATTGTCGAAAAAATTTTTTTCAAACAAAAACAAAATTTTAAAAAAAAAAAAAAATGAATTTTCAAAATTTTTGAAGTTTTGATTTTTTTTTTTTTGGTCAA
>RCTL01002147.1:28135-38714 GCA_003667305.1 Speleostelium caveatum
AACCAAACAAACAAGCCAAACCAGCTGCTACACCAGCCAAACCGTAAGTAGAAAATTAAATATACATGTTTTTTCAGAGATTTGAGTCTAAGATTGAAATTTTATGTATATATAGAGCTGCTAAGAAAGGCAATGATGAAGAAGACTTTGATCCATCAATGTATTTGGAAAATCGTAGAAAGCAATTAAGTGACCCACAACTCGGAATTAACCCATGGCCACACAAATTCTCAGTCTCACATCAACTTCCAAAATTTGTTGAAGAATTCACTCCAATTAAAGTTGAAGATGATACTTCAGCTTTACCAGTTGTTTCAGTTGCCGGTCGTGTTGGAAGTAAAAGATCTGCTGGTGGTAAATTATTCTTTTACACCATCTCTGGTGAATTTGCCAAACTCCAAATCATTGTTAACAAAATGAGCTATGGTAGCGAAGAAGGTTTCGAAAAGATCAACAACATCCTCAGAAGAGGTGATATCATTGGTGCCATTGGTAAACCAGGTCGTTCAAAGACTGGTGAATTGAGTGTTTTTGCCACTGAACTCATTCTTCTTTCACCATGTTTACACATGCTTCCAAAACCAACCTCAGGTCTTACCGATCTCGAAACCAGATTCAGACAAAGATATTTGGATATGATTGTCAACGAAAAAGTCAAGAATAACTTTATCATTCGTTCAAAGGTCATCCAAGGTGTCAGAAGATTCTTGGACAAGATTGGTTTCATTGAAGTCGAAACACCAATGATGAACATGATTGCTGGTGGTGCCGCTGCTAAACCATTCACAACCCATCACAATGCTTTAAATTTAGATCTCTTTATGAGAATTGCCCCAGAACTCTACCTCAAACAATTGGTTGTTGGTGGTATGGACCGTGTCTACGAAATTGGTAAACAATTCAGAAATGAAGATATCGATCACACTCACAACCCAGAGTTCACCACTTGTGAATTCTATATGGCCTATGCTGATTACAACGACCTCATGACCATGACTGAAGAGCTCATCAACTCAATCGTTATGGACATCCACGGTTCCCTCAAACTCAAATATCACCCAGAAGGTCCATCAGGTCCAGAAATTGAAATTGATTTCACCGCCCCATGGAAGAGAATCGATATGATTGGCGATTTGGAAAAGATTTTGGGTCAAACTATCCCAACCCCATACAACTCTGAAGAGACCCGTCAATTCTTACTCAAAACTTGCAAAGAACACAAAGTTGAATGCTCAGCTCCACACACCACCGCTCGTTTACTCGATAAATTAGTTGGTCACTATTTGGAAGTCCAATGCATCAACCCAACTTTCATTATCAATCACCCAGAAATTATGAGTCCACTTTCAAAATACCACAGAGATAGACCAGAACTCACTGAAAGATTTGAATTATTTATCAACCAACGTGAAGCTTGTAACGCTTACACTGAATTAAATAATCCATTTGTCCAACTCGAAAGATTCGAAGAACAAGCCAAAAACAAGAAACTTTTCAACGACGACGAAGCTCAACTCATCGATAGTGTATTTACCACCTCATTGGAATATGGTTTACCACCAACTGGAGGTTGGGGTCTCGGTGTTGATCGTTTCGCAATGTTAATGACTGATACCTATAACATTAAAGAAATTATTTTATTCCCAGCAATGAAGCCAGTTGTTGAAAATAACAATAACAACAATAACAATAACAATACTACCCCAGCAGCTACTCCAGCCACACCAGCTGAAAAGAAATAAATTAAATTAATGTAATTTTTTTTTTAATTCCAAAAATAATATTATATATATATTTATTGTAATAAAAATTCGGATTTGATTGACCATCTCTTTGAAGTTTTGTTAAATTGTGCAACACTTTTTAATAAACTTCTAAATAGTGGTGCTTTGTCTTCTGAAACATTAAGCGAAAAGTTATTAATGATGGACTGTGTGGTCACTGATCCATTTTTTGAAATGATAAAATTAAATATTTGTTCGATAATTTCATTTGGATTCATTCCTCCAAATAGATTTTTGGCTGTATGTTCTTCTTCACTACTAAAATGAGAAAGAATTTTGGATGACGATAAGTTATTGGTGGTTGTTGTAGTTGTAGTTGTTTGGTTATTACTATTATTATCAATTGATTTTCTATTATTATTTAAAATATTGGTTGTATCGGTAGCAATTGATGTTATTGGTTGTAGGATGGATGATAGGCCACCAATACCTGCACCTCCCAATTTTGATTTATTTCCAAATCTTCCACCTGTTTGCGCTGGTGGGGGTTGGGCTTGTTGTTCAGTGAATAGGGATGGAGCACCAGCTGAACCAAATCTTCCTGTCCAAGTTGGGGCATGTGTATCCTTTTGTTTATCCATCAATTCTCTTGATTTTTTCAGTATGGTTACAGCTTTGGCTGCAATCTTTTGAGCTTCTTGTTCCAAAAGATCTATTTCTGGACCGCCTTGGTCCATAATAGTGTCATGTTTAAGTGCACTTTTCAAACCTTCTTTTTCAAAAAGACATTTCAAAATGTATGCGTCGTCATCCTTTGATTCATCTTTTGATTCGGAAGTAGGGTCCAATTTCTTTTTCTTTGATGGATTTCCATCTTCATCATCACTACCATTCTCTTCGGTGGTTTCATTTTGAGGTGTTTGGAGTTGATCCTGTTTGGTTCCCAAATTCATATGTTCAGGTAGGATTTCAGAATTGGACTCTGAAAAATAATCACCAGTTTCAGAGCCTTTATCATTCTTTGTGTATGAAAATAGATCCTTAAAATGTCTTGATTTAAAGAATCTCTTTTGTCTTGGATCTTTTAGAATCTTATTTGTCAAAAATTGTTTATAGATTTGACGATGGTAGATCTTTTCTTCGATGGTTCCTAATGTAATTAAACGGTATATGGTAACTGCCTTCTTCTGGCCAATTCTGTAAACCCTTTCTCTTGCTTGGGCATCAGTTGAGGGGTTCCAATCAGGATCAAATAGGATAACTCTATTGGCACCTGTTAAATTGAGACCCAATCCACCAACCTTGGTGGTAAGTAGGAAAATGAATAACTGAGGGTCCAAGTTAAATTCCTCGACCAGTGCCTGTCTTCTATTTACAGAAGTGGTACCATCCATTCTTCTATACTCAAATTTGGTTTTTTCTTTAATGAAGCATTCAACAATGTCCAACATTTGTCTAGTTTGGCAAAATAGTAACACTTTATCATTTTGTTTCTTCCACATTGGGAGGATTTGTTCGACTACTTTTAGCTTGGCAGACCTTTCAGGATTTCCATAATCCTCAGGTCTCTCTGTATCGTCGAGATCTTTGTGTAGGATGTCAGGGTGATTTGAAATCTTTTTCAAAATATCAATTCCATAAAGTAGATTTCTTTTCCCATCCAAAACAGATTTGATATCATCACTTTCCAAGAATTCGAGATAAAGTTTCTCTTGAGCTTCGGTCAAAGGACACATAAGTACCTGTTCATTTTTGGTTGGTAGGGTTTTTAAGACATCACTTTTAACTCTTCTCAACATATACGGTGATATCAGGTCTCTAAGAGCCACAGCACATTTGAAAGCGGTTTGAACTTGAATCGGAGAGGAGTTGGAATAGGCGCCTTGCGATATCGGTATCGCAAATTGATTTTGAAAGATTGGCAGGGTGCCCAATTTACCTGGAAATACAAAATCAAAAAGGGACCAAAGTTCGGTGAGTTTATTTTGAATTGGTGAACCCGATAGTAATATTCGATGACATGTTTGAAATTGTTTGCAGGAGAGAGTGATCTCTGCATCAGGATTCTTAATTTTATGACCTTCGTCCAATACAACGTACTCCCAGTGATAATTTAACAAAATATCTTGGTAGATTCTAATAGAGTCGTATGTTGTTAGGATAACATGGCCAGTGGATGCAATGCTTCGAACAATATCCTCTCTTGAACCACCAGATTTGGTTGAGGATGAGTGGAATAGACCAACTCTAAATGCAGGCCACCATTTATGAAATTCCTTTATCCAATTGGAAAGAAGGGTGGTTGGTGCAATGATTAGAACTGGTCCACCAAGCATTTTACTATAATGAAGGGAGGCAAGGAATGCAATGACCTGAATAGTTTTACCCAAACCCATCTCATCACCAATAATACCACCTGCCTCCTGAGAATGTAACTCCCATAACCATTTTACACAGGTAACCTGATATTCAAATAGTTTTGAATAAATTTCAAAAGGAATTTTAAAGTTTCCACTTAATTCTAGATCATCACCAACCTCCTCATCATCAAGGCCATCATTATCATCATCAAGTGGTAAAGGTGGCTCTGTAATATTTCTTTGTGGTTGCTCCGATCCATCATCGACAAGATCTAACTCGTTATCGTCATCCTCTTCTTCAGGCGCAGCATCAGATATAATTTCTTTACTTAATCTTTCCAATTCTTTAATCCTACTTCTTCTCTGTCTTAGTCTTAAAAACTTTGTTCTCCAATGCAAAAATCTCGCTCTATATACCCCTTCATCTCCATCATCTTTCCAATTTTCTTGATGAACATCAACTCTTTTTCTTTTTTTATTACCTCTTTCCTCTTCTTCTTCTTCTTCCTCTTGTTCCTCTTCTCCATCTTCCTCTTTATAATCTTCCCTTTCAGATTCGTGATCGCCATCAGATTTATAGTCCGAGTCATTTTCATCATTTACATCTTCATCATCGTCATCATCATCATCCACCTTGATAACCTCTTTTTGTTTATTTCTAGTATTCCTTCTACTTGTTTTGGGTTTAAATTCTTTTTCTATATTTTCGTCATCTGAATCTTTATTTACTTCATCCATATCATTACTAATAGGGCTGACAGTCTTTTGAGGGGGACTATTTGGATCATTTAGATCAATAGAATCATCAAATGACTCCAGATCATCATAAAATTGTACTTTTCTTGTTTTTATTTCTCGAGGTCTGCTATATTGTGTTAATTTTAACTGCTTCTTCTTTTCTTTTACTGATAATTTCTTCTTGGCAAATGTTTTTGGTTTATCAAACCTATTTATTTTTTTAGTTGATGGAGATGGAGTAGTGGTTGTTGTAGTAGTTGTAGTTGTGGTTGTAGTTTTTGGGACGTGATCTAGCAAGATTGTTTGTTTAGTTGACTTTCTAAAATATATATTTAAAATAAATGATTAGCATCTATATATAGAAAGAAAGGTTTATCATATTTTGGATAATAAATACGGAGGTAAATTAGAAAAAGGTGTGATTTTTCCTGTTCTAATGAGTTTATCTCTTTCTGTCTCTGCGCTGTCTTGGGCGTCAGTAGTTGAGAATCCAAATGCTCTGTCAAATAAACCTGGCTGTGTGGCTACATTTACTCCAACGGCAGGAGGTGTTGGTTGACCAAACTTCCTTTGTTTTGCAGCTTCTTTTCTTTGATTAAACCTCTTTTCTTTTTCTTTTCTCCAATCCTCTCGTTTTCTTTCTATCAATTTTACCAAGAAGGGCTCCTCTTTTTTGACTTCAGCTAATCTTTTTTTCTAGAATTACAGAGCAGAGAGTCAGTGCCGACTCTCCTGTATCACATGTAACGTCTCAACTTACCTTTATACCTATCACTACTAATAAACTACTGAGCATGTCGATGGTCTCCTGTAGTCTATTTTCAGAGGTATCTCCATTCAAGTCATTATACTCTTCAACGACCGATTTATTATTCTCTAGAAAACTCTCAATACTTTTCATCTCCTCTCTTACAGTTGTAAGCTTCTTATTAAGTTCATTTATCTCAGTCTCTATTATCTCTTTATCTATTTGATGTATAACTTTAGACTCTACATCGTTTGAATTTAATGACCGAACACCAAGTCTCGATAAACTTGACATTGTATCTTTATTAAATGGTTCATTCCTATTTCTATTCCCATTATTATTATTATTTCTATTATTATTGTTATTATTATTAATATTTCTATTGTTGTTGTTGTTGTTTTTGCTGTTATTGTTGTTATTATTATTATTGTTGTTGTTGTTGTTGCTTTTGTTTATATATCTACTATTTGTAGTTAGATTACTAATAGCGTTATACATTTTTTACTTTTAATTTAAAAGAAATGTATTATATTTACGAAAAAATAAAAAAAAAAAAAAAAAAGATTAAGATTTACTTTTTTTAAAAGTAAACTAATATATATTTATTTTATTGTAGTAATTATATATAACTATCTTAATGACCTAAAATCTCATTATTACCATCGAATTATAAAAAAAAAAAAAAATCAAATTTCCTGGAAATTGCGTTTCAAACCTCATGTAATGTGTTTTAAAAGTTTTAGTCGTTTTTATGCCATAAAAACATGAAAAAAATAGTTAGATGCAAATGGGTTTCTAATGCATCAAAGATATATCAAGACTATCACGATTGCGAGTGGGGACGTCCTGAGCATGACCCTGTAAAGCTGTTTGAGGGTATATGCCTTGAGGGTAAATATACGTACATTAATTAAAAAACAAATATTTTAAAATAATTGAAACCAATCAATATTTCTTTAGGTCAAAGCTGTGGGTTATCTTGGCTGACTATATTAAATAAAAGAGAGGTATATACATCTATATGATTTAATGTGAATTGGTGACTAATGTTTGCTGCTCAATAGGCATACAGAAACCACTTTTTTAATTTTTGCCCAAAAACTATTGCTAAAATGACAACAGAGGACATTGATGAATTGATGAATCATAAAGATATCATTAGAAGTAGAAATAAACTAAACTCTATCGTGAATAATGCAAAGGCATACATGAAGATGAAAGAGAACAATGAAGATTTTTCAGATTTTATCTGGTCATTTGTGAACCACAAACCAATTATAAATGATCATGCCAATATATCATCAGTTCCAACCCGATCAGCTGAGTCTGACTCAATGGCAAAAGAACTAAAGTATGTATACAGCAACACTCGAACAATCGATTGTTTCAATGCACTAAAATAAAAAAAAGAAAAAAAGGGTTTAGGTATCTCGGTACAATCACTGTTTACGCATTTATGCAGGCATATGGACTCGTGAACGACCACACGTCTGACTGCTCCTTCAGCACCGCACCGGATAATGGTTTTGAAGCTGATGGCAAAGATGAGGACGGGGACAGTGAAAAAGAAGATGAAGAGGATTAAACACGTGCAATGCCAAAAATAAATTTATTTTTGTAATTTGGTTTTTTCAAGTTTTTAAAAAAAAAAAAAAAAACAACCAATGGTGGAAAACCTGATTTATTTTTAACACACATACCACTTTAACACACTTTTAATTTTTTCTTTAACGTATATTAAAAAAAAAAAAAAAAATTTATAATATTTTGTTTGTTGTTGTAGCCATATATTTTATTTATTTAGAATAATATACAATGAAGTTTTGGTCTCAAAAGATATTAATATTTCTTGTTTTTTTAATTATTACATCTATTGCGTCATGCCTTTACTTATGTCAGAAATTGATGCTTGGTAATTTTGGTATACCTATTGGCAGTAGATTCTCGAAACAACTACAGAAAGAAGATGTTATTATTTTCCTTTGGGATACCCCGAGCATCAGAGAAGACTGGACCGGGCTGCTTAAAAGACCATCCATCAGATCAAAGACGTTTGATATTCAGAAACAATTAGCCACTATAGAGAGTGTAACAGATCCTGATAGACCTGAGGATCAGTGCTCAGTGTCGTGCTACTTTACACACAACTATGAATTTTATTCGCAATCGCATGTGGTGTTGTTCGACCCAGCATACATTGAAAAAGAAAATTGGAAGCGAATACCAATAAAGTTTCCAGAGAAACACCCTCACCAGTCCTTTTCTCTATTCAATTATAACTCAAAATCACAATATCCGATATTAAAAAATGAAAGATATCTCTCACTGATGGATAATAAAGTATCATATTCAGATGATTCAAACTTGATGATAACGGTTGCATGTGGACCTGAACAAAAAAACAATCAAGAAGATTTAATTAAACTATTAAGACGACCTATCGATATACACAATACAACCAAATCATCAATTGTATTTATGTCATCAAATTGTAAAAATGGGTATGCAAGTGGTAGAACTGTAAGTTGTTAATATTTTATTATAATATTTATATAAATTTTTAATTAACTTTATTTTTTTTTTTTTTTTTTAGAAATTGGTTTCGGATTTAATGAAAATATCATCAATTGATAGTGTTGGTAGTTGCTTAAACAATAAAAAAGATATACATGGTAAAAAAATTACAAATATGCCATCAAATATAAATGATAGAATTGCACAAAATATTGAAGTATTTAAAAATTATAAATTTGCATTGGTATTTGAAAATGAAAATACTACAAACTATGTAACTGAAAAAATATATTCTGCACTATATGCTGGAGCAGTTCCTGTAAGTTAATTACATTTTTAATATTTTGTTTTTAAATTTTAAAAAAATATTAATATTTTTTTTTAAAAAAAAGGTATATATGGGATCACCAAATATTGATGAATGGGTCCCACCTGGTTCATATATTAATGTTAATGAATTTGGATCATATAAAGATTTGGCTGAATATCTAAATACCCTTTTAGATGATTCCTATGAATATTCAAAATATTTTGAATGGAAAGAAAATCCATTACCTGATAATGTATGCTAAGGAAATATTTTTTATTATTTTTAATTTATACTTTTATTAATTTATTTTTATAATAGGTAATTGATAAACTTGATAAATGTGTAAATAGTTTTAAAACAAAATGCAAAATATGTGAAACCTTTAGTTCCCAATTAAATCAAAAACAAATTGAATATACAAAAAGATCATTTAGTGAAAAATCATCGTATCAACCATTTGTTCTTGAGATGAATGGTAAAGGTGATCATATAAAGGTACAAGATAATTGTAATGGTTGTTTTAACCTTACCAACGCCTTTACATTTTCAGTGTGGCTGAAACCAAATTCATTTGGGGATCAAAGAATTATAGATAAAAACCACGCTGGTTCAGTTAAAGGATATAACTTTGACCTTCAATCTGATGACGGTGTTCATGGCTTTGCTAGACTATGCGCAGGTGATAGTTGTTTTGAATCAAAAAAGAAACTGTCGAGTGATTTATGGCATCATTTAGCTGTAACATTTATATCCAACCATCAAGATATGAAACGCAATAAAATTATTTTTTACGTTAATGGTGAAAAGGAATTCCAACACGATAATTTAGATGCGAACCAACTTAATGATCTTCCACTAACCATTGGAAAACCAGCAAGCAATGGTGATACTGAATCAGGAAGCTATCATGGCTATATAGATAACATAATGGTATTTAATAGATCACTTGATCAAGAGGAGATATGGAAATATACATGGAAAAAACCATTTGGTGATGAAGAAGGTTTAGTTCTCTACTATGATTTTGATTATAATTCTATAAAAATGTCCGAAGATAGAACAATTATTCAAGATAAATCAATTTATAAAAATCATGGTCAAATTCACAAAGGTTTAAAGAATGATCTACCACAAAGAATTTTATCACACGGAAAAGAAATTACATTTAATAAATGTTTATAAAAAAAAAAAGTTTAAAAATAAAATTAATAATTTAAATTAATTACTGGTATCTGATCTTTATGAGAACTAAATAAATATGATGTATCTATGGACATTGCGCAATATGTTTATTCAAAATTTGTAGTTTCTATATTATTTTGTTTCAAAATACTTTGGATATTACTCAAGCTATTACTATTATTCAGTGTTATAAAATTCAATATATTGTTATCAACTGCATTTGGTGATTTTAGTGTCTTTCTATATTGCAATAAAAGAGATGGTCCACCAACTTCAAACATCTCCTGTAGTGTTTCATAATCATATTTGTCAATTCTGTAGTAGTTGTTTAAAACTATAACTAATGGACACATTATAACTGGTAGATATGGTATCTCTAAATTAATCATATACAATTTTATAGTGACAAACATTAGTTTAACAAAAAATTGAGTATTCAATACAGCATATAAATAAAGAAATCTTACTTTTTATAGCCGAGAATAAAGGGAATGTTGTTAAGAATAGTAAATTATTTGAAATTTCTAATCTCTCTCTAACTTTATTCTTTAATGAGATAACTGAATATGACAGTGATGAAATCTCGTCGTTTTTAGCGGGCACACTTTCTTTTGATGGAAGAATAGTAACCATGTTTGTATCGAATATGCTATTTTTAAATGAGACCATAGATTGTCGTTGATCGCCAGTACCATTTGGTCTGTATAAAACCCAATTCTCTTTTGGGTAGGAATGAATGTTTTCATTCTCTAAAGATCTTATAATCTCCATCTTCTCGCTCTGAGGTACAACAGAGACAGAAGAATTCTTTATTTGACGCATTGCAAGTACTTTATCTAAATCACCTTCAAATGCCATTGTAAATACAGCACAGAAGGTAAATTTATAAAAAAGACTATTTATTTTAAACATGACCAAGCTTCAAAACATGTAATATAAAAAAAAAAAAAAAAAAAAAAAAAAAAATATATTTTTCCAAAAAAACTTTTTAATATTTTTTAAA
>RCTL01002147.1:45137-55554 GCA_003667305.1 Speleostelium caveatum
TTCTAAAAACAAATCATTATGTTGCAACCCAATTTGGCGATTGTTTTACCATCCTTGGTGCGTTGGTGTTATATATCGCAATATATTTAGACATTAGATAAATGAGATAATCATACCCCGAGAATTTGTTCAATTATGGTATTATTGGAGATGTTTCACTCTGTTAATCTTTCGCAAACAGGATCTACCGGCTGTTTTATCAACAAATATATATAACGTTATATAGATTCTGTTCCTTCAGATAATCTGATTAAAATCTTTATATTATTTATAATATTTGTATAGTCCACCTCGTAATCTAATAATAGTTTGATTCGAGTGTTAACTTTTTTTTTAAAAAAAAATAAATTAAAACTGTTAAATAATCCTACATTTCATTATAATAACAATAACATCATCTTCATTAAGATAAATATAGATAAATAAAGTTATTTAGGTGAATATGTTAAATAATTGACTTTGTATTTATCAAAAGTAAAAGTGATTAATAGAGATCCCCGCGAATATCAAATAGTTTTTTATTTATCTTCTATATTTTTATTTATCTTTGAACTCGAATGTTTAACATGTATATAAATATATATTTTTAATCTCACATTTTGTTTATGAAACTATTTATTTATCTTTGAACTCAAATATTTAACTTACAATTGCATATACATTATATATATCAATGTATATACATGTTGAGATATAAGGAATGAGTTAAATATGTCAAGACATGAGTTCCAAGAATTTGAAAATAAAAAAAAAAAAAATTTTTTTTCATTTTTAATTTATTTTTAAAAAAACACGGATAACGTTAAGAAGCATCAATGGACAACGACCAGAATGTTGGCTCAAAAAGAAAAAGTTTAAAACGTACTGAGGAGAAGAATGGAAAGAAGATTAAAACATCGCCGAGTACTCCTTCTCAGTCATCACCACCATTGAGATCAAGCCCAACACCAACCACTTCAACGAGCAAGTCGATTGTCGTTCGATCTGTTCCCTCCACCAGTACGTATCGCGGGCAGACTTGACTGTTTTTTTCAAATTATGATTTTAAAAAATCAAAATATCTCTTTTGTTTTTATGATTGTTAACATTCATTTGTCAATTAGTTAAACTATCGAGAAAAGGGAAACACACATCTATCACAACACCAAAGAACTATTTAGAGCTTAGACAGGAGATTAAAAATTTAGATATCGTAAAGAAAGAAACATTCTTTTTGACTGATCTGTTAAACAATAACATTGAAAATGAGATTGGCTATCAAAAGTTTCTTACCACTGCTGACGGCAACGTCATGATAGTATACACCAAGGGCGAAAACCCTATGGAGAATCCTGAAGAGATTTTAGTAGATGTCACACCTTCAAAGAATATTCTTTTGAAATCTGGAACATCAGAATACAAGTAACTATCATGTATACATTTCATTGGGACCCAATTATACTTATACATATATCAGTTTTCCCAATGCAATTGCAGAATTTATAGATAATAGTATTCAGGCTGTGAGAAATAATAAACATGGAGAAAGAAATATAGATATATTTATTAATAAACCAAATTCAATTACGAATATTACAGTATGTATGATACAAAGAATCATTTTTTCATTCATTTCGTTAACGTTGGTATTCGTATTCTTTTTTTTTTTTTTTTTTTAACATAGACTATAACTATTTGGGATAATGGTTGTGGAATGAATAAAGATGAATTACAAAGATGGGCAACAATGGGTTTAAGTCAAGCTGATTTGGATTCACAGGCTAAAGTAGATTCTGTTGTGCATTCTACAGACCCACATGACTCAAAGATTACTGGTTTGATATCTCGTTTTGGTGTTGGCGGTAAAAAGGCTGCTTTTTATTTGGGTTCTGAAATTAGAGTAAATACAAAGGTTAAGGGTTCGCCTTGGGTCAACCATGCAACAATATCACTGGATATTTTAAACCTCACTGGTGATCAAGAGTGGAAGATTCCTATAACTGTGAGAGAACCCACAGATTCTGAAAGAAAACATTCACAATTCACAGAGGTCACAATTAATAATGTCCAAATGTCAGCAGACAGCTTTGATACATCAATTACCAATTTGAGAAGAGATCTTGCGCATATTTACTATTATTATTTACATGCAATGCCAAAGCCTGATTCACATGTATCTTTAGATGAATCTGGAGAAGAGGACGAAGAAAAACTCTCAGGGAAGACTTCGGTAAAACCACAAAAATTGATTGAAGAAAAGAATGGTTATAATATCTCAATGAATGGTCAAGATTTGGCAAAAGTTAAAGAAAATATGGAGGCTTTATACATTAAAAATGGTAAAAAGTTTAAAATGATGGAGCTTAATGTATCAAACGTTGTAAATGGGGAGTCTAGAGTCGTTAAAGTTCTATGCTATCTTAGATACTTCCCATTCATTGAGGAGAGAGAGACATTACCTATACCTTATAAGGTTTTGGAGGAGTTTAAAGATATAGACCAGGAGGGCTGTCCTCTCATTCTTAGAAAGCCAGGCTTTGAAGTATTTTGGAATGGTAGATTAATCTCTGAGGCTCACATTGAAAGATTGGGTTTTATGAGTACCGGTAGATTGGTTGGCGAAAAAATCGATGAAAAATGGGTGCAAAGAGTCAAAGGCTCATTGTTTTTATCCTCGGAATTTCCAGTTACACACAACAAGATGCATATTCTTAGCTCAGCACAGATATTTACAAATTTGGTCGACAGAACATCATCGAGAAATATGAATAATGATTGGAAGAAATGGATATTGTCTTGTCATAAATTGGATCAGGATTTTAGTTTTGATGGTGCAAAATACGATCCAGCCACCAATAAAACTTTTTGTAAAGTTATCTCATTCGGTGGGGAGTCCTACCATCTTGAGGATTCAGTTTCTCTTAATGTTAGACCAGCCGGACACGGCACCATCAAGTCGATATACTTTTTTGGCAGACCCGATCAACGTACATCAGATTTCTCATTTGAGGTCGAGAGACTTCATTACAAAACAATTCCACACGAAACATATCCTGGTTCAAAAATCAAGGGTAAAATATCAAAATCCGAATATGAAAATATACTTAATCTTCAAAAAAATCGTTTACCATCCAAAGTTAAACTCTTTGAGGGTGATAAAGTATCCCTTCCAAAAACTGAATACAAATCTGGTGAAAAAATTCGTTGGGTATCTGTAACATTAATGGATAGAAACTCACCACCTAGAGAGGTCGAAAAAAAAATTTTAGATGCCGAAGATATAAAAATAACATTTTCAATCACCTATGTTCCAACCAATGAAATAGTCCATAAGACTGAAACTTCAGTTTTTTATTCCAATTCCCGTGTTTCGTTTAAAGATATTGACGTTTTAAAAAAAACTGGTCAATATAGATTCCTTTTTACTTGTAGCTATCCAAATGTAACCCAAGCAACTCATTTTGTTTCGGTTTCAGCTGGTGAGGTTAAAGCAATTCAGGGTGTCTTTCAAGGTAGAAATGAAAATGATAGTTATCAAATTGGTAAACCACTTCCAGATTTAATCATTTCTCAAATAGATATTGAAAATAATGTCGTTCCACTAGAAAGTCCTCCAACTTCTTTGGAGCTTAAAGCAAAGGCATTGGATCCCTCTGCCACTTCAAGTCAACAATACAAAGAGATTATCCTCAACTCAAAGTATAAAGTTACCCTGGAGGATGGAAATATTCATGTAAAAGGACTTGTCATTCAAAGCGCCGAGCTTGATGGTTTAGAACCACTTGATGTGAAAATAACTTGTCGCTTATCAAATATTGTTTGTGAATTAGAAGCCATTAAAATCATTGCTGGTGACCCAGTTGCAATGGCATTTAGTGACACATTTTTTAATTCAGATAATTCAGGTTTTATGAATCTCACCTATCTTCCCGATTTTTACATCTTTTTGACCGATAAAGACGATAACTCATGTAGGATTCAATCTTTTAAACCATCTGCGACATCATCACAAAAAAAAGGAAGGGGCAAAGCCTCGGCTTCTCAAACAGCAGCTTCAGCAGACAAAAAAGAAATCTATCACATTCTAATTTCTTCAAAGGTTTTAAAAGAGAATATTATCTTCACCAGTGATGACAATGGTTGTTTCACGATTATGACAACAAATATTTTTGGTCCAACCAAAGGTAAAAAACAAAAGCCATTACCAACAGGTTTATTTATTGAAGATGATGTTGAAGGTGATTGGGAACACTTTAATGGGGCGGATAAAAAATTGATCAAAAAAAACTCTGAAAAGTTTTCAATTGTTCCAATCGAATTTACTTTATACAAAGGTGAAAATCAGTTAATCTCATCTGAAAAAACTTTAAAGATTCTTCCATCGACCAAACCAACTTACTTTGAATTGCTTCCAATGTCAGAAGGGGTCATTAAAGATACAGAAAATGAAGACTCATTCAAAATGCTTTCAGGAACTGAAATATTATTTGCTGTCAAGGTATTTAGTGCTGGAGGTGGCGGTCGTGGACCATTTGAATTGACAAATCTTAAAGGCTCGTTATCTACAAATTGGACTCCAGGTAGTTCAAAAGTTCAAATGGACAAGAATAATATAATTATGCTTCCACCCCTTCTCACCGATAAAGCTACCAAAGTTATAAAATACTCTTTTAATGTGACTTTTGATCAACAAGATCAAGAATCGGACTCTGTAGTTATCAAAAAAGAATTTTCAATTCAAACTACTGGTGGATCTCCAGCATCATTCTATTTACAACTCGGTAGAGGTAATTCAAAAATTCGTTGCGATAGTGAAGTTGCTTTTGAAGTTACCCTTTTAGATAAGAAAGGTAACTCTGTGTCCCCAATGGATATGAAATCGAATATTCCAATCGAACCATTCTTTGTTCTAACTGAAACTGATACACGCCCAACCAAATCCTATTCAATTAAAAGTCAATCGATTGGTGAGTTCCTTTATGATAAAGGTTACTATTTATGCAAAGTTAATATGCTTGGTTTTGGTGAACTTAATCTCAAAATCACTGATAAGTCAGGGCAGATCAATGAACATTCTCTTAAAGTTCCAATCATTGAGGGTTCTGCTGCTTCTCTAAAAGTTAATACTCAATCAAAGATTACTGTTCCATGCTCAGCAGGAGAATTTCTTGAAGATATCAGCATTGCAATTAGTGATTCACAGGGAAATCTAACAAAAGGTATCACTGGTGTCGATACAATATTTGAATGGGAGGGTTTAGAAGATCGTAAACCACCATTTGAAATTAAACAAAAAGTTAAAATCGAAAGAGGTGAAGGTAGATTAAGAAATCTTGAAGTTTCTTCAAGTATTCAGGAAGGTACCTATATCTTGAATGTTTATCCAAAAAGTTTGAGCATTGAACATGCCGTAATTGTATTTGTTGTTAAAGGAAAATACTGTTTGAAACTTCTCAACCCTAAACCTTTAACAACAACTCCTTCTCTTCAATTCCCGGAATTAAAAATTATGTTATTGAATCCTGATAAAGAACCAGAGGTTGTGGATAAAGAAACAATGAAGCTTCAGGTTCATTTCAAAAATTACTCTTGTACAAGAGTAGAAAACGGAAATATCTATGTTTTTGGTGATATCAAAGGTCTAAAAAAAGCCACTGTATATAATTTACTATTTATTCACTCAAATAGAGGTAGTCTTAAGATTGATCTAGAAGAAAAAATTCAAGTTTTACCTGATCCACCTACCAAGCTTGAAATCTCCAGTGGTTCAATTATCACCAATGTTCAAAAAAGTCTTACTAGAGATGCAGTCAAGATCTTTACCACTGACAGTTATGGAAATAAAACTTCAAGCCAAGGATCTGTTAGAGCAGTTATAGAAAAGAGTAGTAATTCTTCATCGCAATCTGTTTCATCTCAATCGGGTGATGATGTACCTCAACTCTCGCAAAACTATGAAGTGGCATTTAACGAAGAAGGTGACGCCATTTTCACCCAATTAACATTACGTGAACTTATGGGAGCGACTGGCACCTATCAGCTTTGTTTCTACACCAATTTACCCAATGTATCTCCATTGAAAAAAGAATTCTTTTACAAAAACTCCAAAGATATCATTGATCAAAAGATGAAGTTACAAAGGGATCGTGTTTCATTATACACTGAGATTAATGAAATCAACAAAGAAATACAAGATCTTCAAAAAGAACAACATCAACTCACTTCCAAATATAATTCATTAAAATCTCAAAGTGACGATATTTTAACAAGGTTACAAAAAATCAGTCCAGATCTAGATACCAAATCCTTAACTCCAAATAGTATAAAAGAGATTATTATTAACACAACAAGAGAAATTTCAAATCTCGAATCTGTTCAAAGAAGAAGACCATCTCTACCAGTCAATTTCAATTGTAAAGAGATTTCAGATATAACAAAATCTCAACCTGTTGAATCTACTGGTATTGTTGGTCTCCTCATGGATATTATTTGTGTTGAAGATGATCAAGAGGCCAGAGCTATTGCTAAATTTGTTGGTGCTAAAAAAATGGAAGCTGTAGTCGTCACCAATAGTGAAAGACTCAATCACTACCATCAAAAATTCAAAACCACTACCTCACCTTTACTTTTTATAGCTTTAGATAGTATTTTACCATTTCAAACAAGAGATAACAGTCAAAGTTCTTCACAGAGCAATAGTAGACTATTACCATTGAGACCATTTGAAGGACCATTAAATGGTTTTATGGGATTCGCATGCAACAGGGTTATTCTTCGAGAGAAACATGAGCATTTAAGAAAAACATTGATCTGGAATATCTTTAGACAACTTATGCTCTTTAGAACCTTTGCTGAGGCCAATCAATATAAAGCATTTCTCACTAGTAAAGGTGTACAGGCCCCACCCATCATGTGTGTAGAGGGACTCGAATTCTTAGAAGTTTCTGGTTTTGTTGAGTTTGGTAGACAGTCTGGACCAAGTAGAGATCTCATACTTGGTCAAATTCCAAACTCTGAGAATCCAAAATTCATTGAATTACATTCTAAAATTAGTTTACTTGAAGAATACCGTACCACACAACATAAAGTATACGTAGAGAGAAAAGATGATATCGGTCCAAATCTTCAAAAAATAACTGAAAAAATGAATGTTCTTCAATCCGCAAAAGATCATAAACAAGGTGAACTTGATGAAATTACTTCTCAAATGCAATCAATTGAAGGATCACAAAGTTCTCAAAGATAATTAATTATCAAACAATTTAGAAAAAAATAAATTAAATGTCAATCATTCATTTGATTGTCAAAATAAATATTTACCAAAATCAAAATCAAAATTTATTTGTCGAGTTTTTATATTTTTAAATTTTCGTTAAAGGTTTATCAAATTCTACCAAAGATAGTAATTCAATAACACCATCTTTATATTTGAAAGCTGGAAATATAAATTCTTTAATAGTACTTGGAAGAATATTTGAAATAAAATAATCAATTGACGTTGGATACTCCATGTTTAAATCCATGAAAAGGATTTGAATACTTTGATCAACTACATGTAGTATTTGAACAGATGGAATGTTTTTACCATTAATTAAATGTTTTAAAAATTCAAAATCAATTATTAATTTGCTAATATTTGCAAAAATATTGTGATTAATGACTTGGTCATTGTTAAAGAATAGTGTTAGCTCTTTCACACTTGGTGGAATACTGTCTATCCTTTGATTAAAGTTGCCAGTAAATTTGATTCTTGATACATTGGGTGGAATAACACCGTCGTATATCGGTTGATTAAATTTGTGGCCAAATGTAATGTCAGTTAGTGACGCAGGCAGGGTGCCTGGGAGAAGGGTTTGATTAAATAAATTACCAATTTCAATTTTTGATATGTTTGGTGGCATGATACTGGAAATTGGACCACTAAACAGTCCCACTTGGAGATCCGTTACAGACGAGGGTACGGTATCTTTTGACAATGGATGATTAAAATTTTCTCCAAAATGTAGCACTCTAACTGAGTTTGGAATGGATTGCTTGGTAACTGGCCGATTGAAACCATCTGAAAATCTCAACTCTGTCAAACACGAGAGAGATCCGAGAGGAACTTCCTGGCAGAATGCGGATCCAAATGTTAATTTGGTCACTGATGGAATGTTACGCCAACCAAATAAATTGTTGAACGCGTCTCCAAATTTCAGTTGTCTGACGTTGGGGAGGAATTTATCAAATGGTTGGTTAAACATAATACCCAAGTTCAATTTAACCACAGAGGAGGGGATGATATCCAGATTAAACCCGCTATAATATCTCCTTACGAACACTTTAAGATGAGTCACACTTGACGGAATGAAATCTGTGTCGTATCCCCAGGAGTCTTCTGGTTGTGGGGGCAGTTTCAGCGTGAGCTTGGTAACACTTGGTGGGATTAAACCTTTTTTGAGTGGTTCTAGTTCCAGTAAGTGGTCTGGCGACAAAACAAGACTTGTTACACTCGGCGGGATTGACCCAACGGGGATGTTCTCGGCATCAGAAAACGAAAGGCTGAGTGTCTTGACACTATGGGGGATAAAATTAGCTGCAAGAGGTTGGTCAAGGTAATATCCGATCGAAAGCTTGGTGACGTTCGCCGGGATTGAGTCCATATAGAAAGGTCGAGTGTGAAAGTATCCAATATTCAAATCAGTAATGCTCGAGGGCAAGCAGTTTTCATAGAGTATAGGATGGACATTTCCCAACTGCAACAAAGTGGTGCTGTTGGGTATGGACCCCTTGTGCAATGTCACACAATAATCGTGGTCGAAATACAGCTGACGCACTGATTTTGGAATTTGATTGGGTTTTATAATTTTTGTGTATCCAATTATAACCAATCCAATTGTATGCGGGAGAATGGACTCGTTCTTTTGGAGATTATCGAGCATCTTATTGTACTTTACTTGCTGTTTTAGCAAGTAGCTATTGTCAGCCTCAACATCTCCTTGGTTATCTTCGCCGATAAATACGATGGCTTTGTTATTGGTTATTATTCTTTGAAGTGAGTGGTCCAGTGGAATTCTAACCGGATGTGGGTAGTTGGCTCTGGTTCTGAAATGGGTGACGTGCGATGGTATATAGTCGAGTATAACATTTGGGGACAATATTGAAAGAAATCTTAATGATTTTGGTAGCTCGAGGCGTTTAAGGTGATAGGGCTCATGATCATCACCTGCCAATTTCGAGAATACCAAATCTGTTAGCATCGGTGGGGCCAAGAATTCACTTGTGATGTGCCCTATTGTCAGCTTTGTAATATTCGAAGGAATGACAGTAAAATTGTGGAAATTAATTTTTAAATGTGTGATCAAAGGACTGATATCTGGGTACACACAATCCGAAAAGAATCTTAATGTCATTGATTTTAATATTTGGGTATCTGTTATATTCGATTTCAAGAAGTCGTAATAGGACATTGACAACCCAACCAATCTATCGGGAATAATAATATCCATGCCGTCATCGAACCATATCTTTTTAACATCAGGACCTATCGTAGCGGACATTCCACTATTTGCAACTAATTTTGTCTTACCGCTTTGTCGTACTGTTTCTTTATCTTGATGTTTAGAGAGGCAATGTCAGACACATGTACAAGTTTAGATGAATAATAACCGATTGTCTAAAACGTACATTTTAATAATTTTACATTTCTAAAATACTGGTCTTGGTTCTGGACCGCGTTGTGTGTTTGCACATCTGAAGCATCCCTATGTGCCTTGAAGAAACGCAGGGAGTCGTCTGAGGACGCAAATCTGATATCCAAATGGTGGTTGTAGTCGCCATCAGACAGCAAGAATGTTGGTATTGCTTCAATTGTTTCGAAAGGCAGCAATTTAAGCTTATCATTGGGAGTGATAATATATATCCTCGAAGGAAAGGCCAATCTTAAAATTTTGAATCTTAGAAATTTATTTCTCCAAACCTGAAAGAAGAGGTATTCGCCTCCCAAGGTTGTTACTGCTGAATTCATTTTAACAATCATTCAATAATTGCATAAAACACTGCCAACAAAACAAAAAAAACATATCTTGAAGATGTTTTGAATTCCGAAAAAAAAAATCCAAAAAGGCACATGTCACGTTACCAGAGCCTAAAAACCACAAAGATTAAAATGTAACACTGTATCAATGTTTTTCTTTTATAAACATTTTTATTTAAATTAACCAACTGTTCGTCCAACAAACAAATAATTTTGTTTTAACTTTTCAAAAAAGACAAAAAAAGACTTTTTTATAATTTTAGAAAAAAATAAACCAACGCAATTAGTATAATAATAAAAGTTTTATAAAAAGAATATATTGGAATAAAAGTTCTAAAAGATCAACTTTTCCGATTTCTTTTTTTTTTTTTTTTTTTTTTTTTTTTTTTTTTTTTTTTTTTTTAAAAAAAAAAATTTCCCTTT
>RCTL01002163.1:32677-44708 GCA_003667305.1 Speleostelium caveatum
TTTTCAAAAAATAAAAATATCAAATAAATAAAGGACCTAACCAAAACTCCCACCTTTCGATTTTTTTTTATGTTTGCAAAGATTAAACGTACGGTGTCAGAGTATCTTATAAATTTCAAAATAAATTTAAAATATTTTTTTTTTTTTTAAATTCTTTTTAGAATAAAAATTTAGCCCTGAGTTAGCAGGACTCTATTTAGTCTTCTTGCCGTAAAACTAGGGTTTATTTAAATTTCTATTTAATTTTTTATTAACGTCAACAGCACCAAGTGTACAAATGAAAAATAAGACGATATTTTTTTTTATTTTTTTATTTTTAATTTTTTTAAATTATTTTTCAGGGTACCCTTTGATCGTTGTAAATGCTCATTCATGTGCATCAGATGATAAACAGTGTCATCGCAATCATCTTCATTTTGAAAAACTAAATCAACAGAGACTTGATAAGTCATTGAATGGTGATGAAATTGTATTTATCAATCATAATAGTCGTGATAATAGGTTAAGAGACAACAGTAATGACACTATCGGACCATTAAGAATATACTATGAAACAAAATCAATTGATTTTGTTGGCGATACTGTACCATTAGAAAATAGAGATATCAATACTTGTTATCAACCTGGTCAACGGGTAACTGATAGTATGAATCAACAAAATATAATAACTATTTTAATCATATATTACAACTCTATTAACACCTTTCATATCTCGTGATGATATTATTACCTATATAGTGGATGGTGACCCCTACACGTGCAAACAAGAAGACGTAGTTACAAAAGAAATATCAGAATATATTAAAAATGAAATAATCAGTGATTTAGGAATCATTTCTCAATTAATTCAAGTTAATCAATCTGAATCTTTGAGATTTAAAACTTTATATAAAAAAAATGAATGTTTAGATGGCTATATTGTCAGTGACGACTATTATACTAAAGGTATAAACAATACTGATCTTGTTATATTCATAACAATGAGACCTACTCCAGAAAGTAAATATTATAAATATATAAATATCAATCAGAGCATCGCATTAATAACCATTAAATTCATTTTAAAAATATTCAGGTGTGATTGCTTATGCAAGTGCTTGTTCATATCCATTTAAATATAGCAATTTAGATGCCACTGGAAGAACTGTAGGTGGAGCAGTCAATCTATCACCTACTAAATTCAATCCGACAAATAAAAATCAATTAAAACAAACAGCAATAAGATCAGTCATTCATGAATTCTTTCATGTATTAGGTAACCTACAGTAGATACAATATTATTTATTTCATTTCATTTCACTAATATTCATTTGTATAATGATTATTGATATCATTCTGTAAATAATAGGATTTGGTCGTCAATTCTTTAATCTTTTAAAAAATGATAGAGGTGAAAATGGTGGATATGGTCCAATTACAATCACCAGATATGGAACATCACCATCTGGTGAATATTTTCAAGAGGTTAGAAAAGCAGTAAATAGTCCAACTGTTGCAAGTTATGCACAAAAACATTTTAATTGCAATGCAACTGATTATGTAGAATTGGATTTTGATGGTGAAGTTATCACAGGTCATTGGAGTAGAAGACAAATGGCATTGGAGTTAATGACACCACAGGTTCCAATATTTGCAATATCAGTATTTACACTTGCCTATTTGAAGGATCTTGATGTTGGATACTATCCAAACTTTACATTGGCAGATCCATTGATATGGGGCAGAAATCAAGGATGTGCGTGGGTCGATACATGCAACTCAACATCGTGGTCATCACCTGGTTACTGGATAGACTATAAAAGCTCTCGAATTGATAAAAGATCATGTTCAATAGACAGGACATACTCTGGATACTTTGATTTGAACAAACATGGAGATACTATCCCAGCACAATATCAACATTATAATAATCCCAGTGTAGGTGGTTATCCAAATATGAATTACTGTCCTTTAAATCAAGTATTAGTGGAGTATTGCATACAAAAAAATGAGATATATGGATACAATGATAGTAGATGCTTTGAATACTATGATAGTAGTGGTTATGTGAAGATTAGATGTTATCAACAAAGGTAAATATATTATTATCTATAAACACATCATTATATTCAAAATAATATTTTAATATTCCAATCATTTATTTTTCCAAACAGATGTGTTGGAAATACATTAGAAATATGTAACAATGGTGAGTGTAAAGAATGTCCACAGACTGAATTAAAAGTGAATATCGGTGGTATAGATATCAAATGTCCAAAACAATACCATCCATGTGACCCTGACACCAACTATCCTGCAGTACCAGATGACAGCTCTGATGAAACCCCAAGTAAAACTAAAAATATAATAATAGCAGTAGTTGTAGTATCTGTAATCCTATTGATCATAATTGCAATTATTATTTTCATAGTTTGGATAGTCAGACGTAGGAGAACTACGAATAGTTCAGAACGTATAGCGTTACTAAAATAAAATTGATCACGATAAATATACCCCCCCATTTATCAATACAAAAATATAAATTTAAAATAATTTATATTTATTTTAAATATTCAATAAAAAAGGAAATATTAAGTACTCAATACACCTGGGTCTAACTTTTTTTTAAAAAAAAAAAAAAAATTATCCTCAAAGGTTTGATAGTTTACTTTAAAATATAATATTAATTCCCTAAGATACATTTTATTTTTTATTAATTTTATAAAAAAGAATTAAAAGAACCAGTGCAAAAAATAAAATGAAGATATCAAAATATTAATTTTTTTTTAAAATTAATGTCCGGCAACTTGAGGGTTGTTGATCGCGAAATTCTTTGAGAATTTTAATTTATTTTCATAATATTGAGAATCAAAAGGTTACAAGATAACAACATGATTAAAAACAAGCATTTTAAAATACCTGATTGTTTTATATTCTTTAAAAAAAATCTGTTTTTTTTTTTTTTGCATTATCCTGAACCAGCTTAACTTCTTGTTGTGAAATTTAATTGGAAAGATCTTGTCAAGTTTTTGAAAATTCATTTTACCTTTCTAAAAAAAAAATAAATATAAAAAATAATTGAATATAAAAAATAAAAATCAATTGAAAATTTTCTTTTCTCCTACATCAACAATCCCGACGATAAAATGAAATATAAATCAATATTTTCATTTTTTTTATTTTTATTTTTAATTTTTTTAAATTATTTTTCAGGGTCTTTGATTGTTGTAAATGCTCATTCGTGTGCATCAGATGATAAACAGTGCCATCACCGTCATCTTCATTTTCATAAACTAAATCAACAGAGATTTGATAAGTCATTGAATGGTGATGAAATTGTATTTATCAATCATAATAGTCATGATAGTGGGTTAAGAGACAACACTGATAATACCATCGGACCACTAAGAATGTACTATGAAACAAAATCAATTGATTTTATTGGTGATACTGTACCATTAGAAAATAGAGATATCAATACTTGTTATGAGCCTGATCAACAGGTAACTGGAAGTATGTATCATTAAAATATAATAACTATTTTAATCATATATTACAACCCTATTAACAACCTATATATCATTATGATGATATTACCTATATAGTGGATCTTAAACCTTACACTTGCCAACAAGAAGATGTTGTCACAAAAGAAATATCAGAATATATTAAAAATGAAATAATCAGTGACCTAGGAATCATTTCCCAATTAATTCATGTTAAACAATCTGAATCTTTGAAATTTAAAACTGTGAACAAAGAAAATGAATGTTTAAATGGCTATATTGTCAGTGATGACTATTATACTAAAGGAATAAAGAATACCGATCTTGTTATATTCTTAACAATGAGACCTACTCCAGAAAGTAAATATTATAAATATAATCTGTATTCCGTAGTTTGTTGCCAATGAAGGATCTCGATTATTCTAACCAACCATTTTTAAAATATTTAGGTGTGATTGCCTATGCACGTGCTTGTTCATATCCATTCAAAACGAGCAACTCTAGTGCAACTGGAAGGCCTGTAGCTGGAGCAGTCAATCTATCACCTGCAGAATTCAATCCAATCTATGCAAATCAACCAAAACAAACAACAATGAGAGCAGTCATTCATGAATTCTTTCATGTATTAGGTAATTAGATACGCTATTATTTAATTTAAATTGACTAATATTAATATTAAAAATCATTATCGATATCATAATTATAAATAATAGGATTTTTACCAGAATTTTTAAATCTTTTAAAAAACAATAGAGGTGAAAATGGTGGATATGGTCCAATTACAATAACCAGAAATGGAATATCACCATCTGGTGTTAAATTTAATGAAGTTAGAAAAGCAGTAAATAGTCCAACTGTTGCACATTTTGCAAAAAAACATTTTGGATGTGATACAACTGATTATATAGAATTGGATTACTATGGTAATGATACAACAGGTGTTGGTGATATTTTTACAGGTCATTGGGGTGGAAGACAAATGGCATCAGAGTTAATGACACCAAAGGTTCCAGTATTTGCAATATCAGTATTTACGCTTGCATATTTGAAGGATCTTGGTGTTGGATACTATCCAAACTTTACATTGGCAGATCCATTGGTATGGGGTAGAAATCAAGGATGTGCGTGGGTCGATACATGCAACTCGACATCATGGTCATCACCTGGTTATTGGGAAGAATATGACCCTGAGTCATCTAGAGTGTCATGTTCGATAGACAGAACATACTATGGAGACTCCAATGTTATGAAATATTCGACTCGCCTTCCACCACAATATGAACATTATGATGATCCCAGTGTTGGCGGTGATCCAAAAATGAATTACTGTCCTTTAAGTCAAGAATATTTAGAGTATTGTATACAAAAAAATGAAATATATGGATACAATGATAGCAGGTGCTTTGAATTCTATGATAGTGATGATGATGAAATAATGAATATGGGATGTTTTCAACAAAGGTATATATTATCTATAAAGATTGATTTAAACACACCATTATATTCAATATATTAAAATATTAAAATGACTAATATTTTAATTTATTTATTTTTCTAAACAGATGTGTTGGAAATACATTTGAAATATGTTACAATGGTGAGTGTAAAGAATGTCCAGAGAATGAAGAAAAAGTGAATATAGGTGGTATAGATATCAAATGTCCAAAACAATATCATCCATGTGATCCCTATACAAACTATGGTCCACTTCCAGATGACAGCTCTGACAGTGAAAATAATAGTAGTAACAATAGCAGCAACAATGAGAGTGATAATAACAATAGTAACAGCGTTAACAGCTATAGTGAAAATGACAATAGTAACAACAGTAACAGTAACAGTAACAGTAACAGTGACAGTGACAGTGAAAATGACAACAATAACAGTAACAGTGATAATGACAGTGGCAGTGATAATAACAATAGTAACAGCGATAATAGTGATAGTGAAAATGACAATAACAACAGCAATAGTAACAGTGAAATTGAAAATAAGAAAAGAAATGGTAAAAGTAAATTAATTATTTCAATGTCAATAGTGTCATCATTTGTTGCAATTGCGATTATTATTTTTATAATATGGAGAATAAAACGTAAGAAACCAATTGACGAGTTCGAACGTGAATCACTACTAGAATAATACAAACAGCCATCTATGATAATGATCAACCCCAAACCATCAATTAAAAAATAAAACTATTTTACATATCCCATTATAATTTTTAAAACTACCTCGGGTAATCTAGTTTGACCATATCCGAAACTATTAAAACATTTTTAAAAAAAACAAATAAAAAAAAATTTTGCTCACCTAACCTTTCAACAAAAATGATTATTTTAAAAAAAAAAAAAAATTTTTTTCAAAAACAACCAAATTGAGACTGGGTGGCATGACTACCAAAGAAGAGATTACATAGTGAATCATTATTTAGCAATCTATCAATTATTTTCTTAAAAAATTGGTGATTATGATTGTGCGAGAAGAATGTTAAAGAAACTTTTAGAATTATCAAAATCACCAAGCAACTACCAACCGCCTCCACTTTCAAAGAGTGTTCAGTTTCAATTCGACGATAGTGATGATGATAAAGATGCTATAGATAGTAATGATACAGTCGTCAGCAAAGACACTACCAACCATGACGCTAAACACACTGATAATACCAGCGATATCGATATATACAATGACTTACTGGATGATATTCAACTGTTCACTCAGCAACCACAGAGGGCCGACACAAACGATGATAATAAAAACATTGGTAATGCCATTGAGAATGAAGAACAATGTCCATTGTGTTCAAAATTCTTTCCAATTAAAGATATTCAGGATCATGTTGAACGAGAACTTGATAAATTGGAATCAGGTGTTCAGCAAGATAAACCTACTACCAATAATAATAATATTCAGTTTAAAAATAGATTAAAACAATCAAATGAATTAAATAGACCATCATTACCAACAACAGTAACAACAACTACGTCTACGTCTACTACAAACACAAATAATAATAAAAAACCAATACAAACCAAAAGACCTAGATTTGAGAACCTACCAAATGAAGATATTGAAGATGTTGATATAATTTATCAACCAAATCAAAATAATTCAAATATACCAATACTTTTAGATGATATAGTATCAAGTGGACAAACTAGTTACAACTCTAATCCAAATACCACTACCACTACTACAACCACCCCATCGTCATCTTCTAAACCTTTTAAATTTCAACAATTCTTTAAAAATAATAATTTAAAATTAAATAACCCAAGTAACAAAACAACAACCGATAAAGAACATTCAATTAGCGATGATATCCAATTTACACAAGGTGGAACATCACAACAGAATACAATTAAAAAAATACAAAAACATCAACAAACAATCATCAATGACGACATAATCGATTTGGAAGACGAAGAGGTTGTTAACCTACCAAAATCTCTTTTGAGTGTGAACTCTAATGATTTATCGCTTGGTGTGAAATCTTCATTTGCACCATCGCTTTCAAGGCAGTACAACTACACCCTTCCACCCAGCAGTCATCTATTTGTCGACGATAAAAACAAAAATAGCGGAAACAGATACAAAGGCCAATATACCGCCTACAACAATAACAATAACTACAGTCAAGACCGATCAAGCAAGCCCTACTTTAAAAAATCAAAAAAACAATTCAGCAGAAGCAGGCAAAAACGACAGTACCAACCACGACCCCAACCACAACCATCTCCCTCAAAGCAAACCGACACATCCAACGACGGACACTACTACTCTGACGACTTTGCTACCGATATCGACCACTACCAATACAACCAAGACGGCTTTGACCAGCCCTCAGCAGGGGGATGGGAGTCTAACAATTCATTTTCATTCGGGAGGTCAGTGGGATAGACTTTTTTTATTTTTATTAAATAAAAATAAAAATAAAAAATTAAAATGTACATTATCTACTATTAAATCAAACATAAGCGCATTATTCATAAAATATTAAATGATTCGCTTTTAAATATTAATAGATCCGCATTTAAATAGTAAATAACGTTCGAAACCTAAACTAAAAAAAAAAAATTTTCAAAAATACTGTAGTTCGTTTGATTCGAGCAATTTTTGAAATTTTTATTTTTTTTGAATTTTTTTTGAATTTTTTGGGGAATTTTTTTTTTTGATTTAGGTTTTGTGGACAAAAACAGGTGATCTTTAGCGTAGTTACGAGAACCAACTGATAGCAACATGGTAGAGTATCAACCTCTCTCTATATTTTATAATATAGATATCATCTCATTCATTGGCATACATACATACATATACATTATACATACGCAACAAACAAATGGATATATGTGAGATGTGTTGAAGAGTGGATGTTAGATATAGATTTCAAATAACAATACGAACATATAATAACCAATAATTATCTCTTAGCCTACTCGTTTAAGAAAACACAGAAAATCAAGAGGTGACGTTTGTGCCGGTTACGGTCGTGTTGGCAAACACAGAAAGCACCCAGGTGGTCGTGGTAATGCTGGTGGTCTCACTCATCACAGAATCAACTTTACCAAATAGTAAGTAATCTTTAAACAAAAAACAAACACACAACAAGGAAGAAGTACTAAGATGAATAATTTATAGTCACCCAGGTTATTTCGGTAAATTAGGTATGAGACACTTCCATTTGTTAAAGAATCAATTCTACTGCCCAACCATCAGTTTGGAAAAGATTTGGACTTTTGTCAGCCCAAATGTCAGACAATCATTGGCTACCAAGAACGACGGTACTGCTCCAGTTGTTGATGTTACTCAAAAAGGATATTTCAAAGTTTTAGGTCACGGTATCCTCCCAAAACAACCAATCATTGTTAAAGCAAGATACTTCTCAAAAATCGCCGAAAGAAAAATTAAAGCTGTTGGTGGTGCTTGTATCCTCGTAGCTTAAACTTTTTAAAAAAATAAACCTCTTGATTTTTATATAGAAAACAACATTTTAAATAGTACATTTTAAATATTTACTTCAACAAATATAAAAAAAGATAATAAAAGATAACAATGGTATTTGAAAGATAATTATTTATTGTTCTCATATTTTAAAAATTCATTGGTAGATAACCTTTGATCTGTTGCTTCTTTATCATCCTTCTCGTAAAGATTTTTATAATGTTTGGTGGGTTCCCAATCTTCATATGGGAGTGATTGATTCATTGCCAATGCTTCTATAACTTCAGCTTCAGTTATTTGTTTCCTACTATTCATATAGCCATTTATACATATATCTCGAATGATTGGTTTTAACCATTCGGCTAACAAATTACGATATTCTAAAAATATATTTACATCCGGATACATAATTGGATAATTTCTAAAAAAAAGAATTGGAGTTAGCATGCTACCATATATTTAAATATGATCTTTTTTAATTTATATATACTCTTTAAAAAACTTTGAAAGTCCATAAATTGAAAATACATTTGGAAATGGATCAGTACTTTTCTTTTCCAAGTTTTCTTTAAAAGTTTTATCGTCAACTTCAGCCGCAAAATATGTTTCTTGTTCTTCTGCCTCTAGTTCAGTGCTACTGGTTTCTAGAATATCATCAATTTCTTGATCATCTATTGATTCCAATTGGCGAATATGAGGTGGTATATAAAGTTTAATAAGTTCTCTAGTGTAATAGGTATCGCGCAATCTATCTAATGTTAATTCCAAAAGGAGATTTGAAATGATTGTTCCAACCTCCAAAATACTGTATTCATAATTCATTTCCTTTGATACCTTATGATAGACATTCAATGGTTCATATAACAATTCAGCAAAGTTATGATAAAGATGCGCATATATCCTATATAGATCATCATCATTTTTTAAAATTACATCTATTGATGTTGATTTAATATTATTTTGAACATTGGTTATATTATTATCAATATTGGTGATATTATTATTATTATTACTATTATTAATAATGTTGTTATGAACATTCCATTTTCGATTTAGTGTTGGTATATGAAATCCTTTGGGTAAATTAGTTATAGGATATTCTTTTTCAATTGTTGTATTTTCATTTGCAAAGGTGGCTCTTGTTTTTTTGTGTATGGTAGTTGGATTGCTACCACCTTCATCTTCATTAGTTTCTGAAAAGTTTTCTAGTATTGGTAGTTTTGATGCAGATGAAGTATCTGTTCTTTTACGTTTTTTTGACAATGGATCTAGATTGTGAACATCAATATACGCATCAACATCTATGGGTACAACTTTATTACCAAGGTTTTTGTTTGCTGTGGTAGTTGTAGTTGTAGTTGTGGTTGTAGTGGGGTCTGATGGTTTATTCTTCACATATCTATTATATAATCTTCCATATAGAGTGGTTACACCAGTAAAGGGTAGTTCATCTATCAAGTGTTTAACTTGAGCATCTCCATGATTTGCCTTTATTTTTCTTTTTTGGTTGTGAGTATCTTCACATTTTTCGCATTCACAGCCCGATGATAATAAATCATCTTCAGTCACATCATTATAATTTAAATCATCGTCAATAATGCTTTCTTCATCGCTTGTATTATCCGACATTGACCCCTTTTATCTCGAACAATTTCAGATTATTTTTGGTTTTTTAAAAATTTGAAAAAAAACAAATTTTCAAAAAAAAAAAAAAAACAGTTTTGTAAATTTCTTAGTTATAAATGAAATCTGTAGTATATTCTTGTAGATATTTAATATAGTATATCTGGGTAGATATAGTTTATTTTATTAACCTACTTTGAAAAATAAAAGGGGGCGCTGGAAGCTCTGGTCAGTTGGGTATTGGTGGGACTGATGATGTAAGCGTGCCCACAAGGATACCCGTCGACTTTGTTGGCGGGTGCGACCCGTCAACACTGCCAGCCATTTCTGAGATTGTTGGCGGTGGGTCGCACACTCTGATAACTATGGATGATGGGACTGTCTACACATGCGGCTCAAACGAATCATCTCAGCTCGCTGAAAGTCCTTCCACTCATACCAGCAAATTAAAACCATCGGTATTAGAGTTCTTTAGAGATAATAGCATTAAAATTAAAACTTCATCTGCTGGGTGGAACTTTAGTTTATCTGTTGATTGTAAATATATATATATTGTAATTGCATGTTTGATAGAGTATTTATGCTAATGATAGATTACCACCTCTTACTAGACGATGGTATAATATGGTCATATGGATCAAATAGTCATAATCAATTGGGTTTACCTATATTAAACAATACACCAAATAAAAAGAAAATTGTATTGAGAAAAAAAGTTTTTTCACCACCTACAACATCAACTACTACATCATCTGCACCATCTACACCAACAAATAAGATAATAGATACCAATTATAAACCAATATCAATAATGTACTTTATTAATGAATCAATTAAAATTAAAAATGTTTCTTGTGGAATGAGACATTCGATTGCTTTAAGTACATGTGGTAATGTTTATGGATGGGGATGTAATAAATTTGGTCAACTAAGTGAACAATTGGATAATTCAATTCAAATTCAACCAAAGAAATTAATTTTACCAATTGGTGATGCTGAGATTTCAATGATATCATGTGGTTTTAAACATACTCTACTATTTAATGAAAAAGAAGGCATCTATTATTCATTTGGGAGTAATAAATATGGTCAACTTGGTAATGGTAACTTTGAAGCAACAAGCTCTAAATTAGTCCCAATATCGATATTTGATTTCCTTCAGCAGCAAGACAGTAACACGAACAATAATATGGTTACAAAGATCCAATGTGGGTGGAGTAATAGTTGTATGCTAATCAGCGGGTCCCTATATATCACTGGTAGAAATGAATATGGTCAACTTGGCAACGGAAGTTTTGAAAACAATCAAGCAACCTTTAAACAAGTAAAGAGTAAACCATTCAATCAAATTGGAATCAAACACTTTTCAATTGGTTCAGAGCATGTTTTATGTCAAACATTTGATGATGAGATCTATGCATTTGGTTGGAATGAACATTTTCAGCTTGGTTTAAGCGAGCCCGTAATACCAGGTATCGACGGTACCAATCAAAATCTACCACACCAATTAAATTTAAAACCAATCAATAGCAATCAAAGTTTTATTTCATCTGGAAGTGGTCATTCTTTCCTAATAGATTCAATCTAAACAAAATATCAACGTCAATCCAAACTCAAAGCTTTTCTAAAAGTACACGGACTCTCGCGTACGCTATACAATATATTTGCACGAGTATTTGTAGGTGGCCTGGGAACCAAGACACTTGCTGTAGATCAATTTTTTTTTCAAAATACGGACCCAAATAAGCAAATATTAAAATTCCAAGAAAGGTTTGAAATTTCTTTTTTTTTTTTTTTAGAATTTATAATTCTAAAAGTAATACAGAATATATACAAATAAATTAATAAAAATTACCTTTATTTAAAAAGATTTTAAAAATAAATGTGTTTTGTTTGATTACCATCAGACGAAATCCGAGATTAAAAAAAAAAGATTCTTTGTTTTTTAGGCACCATTATGCCATTTTCCCGACGAACAGTTTTGC
>RCTL01002165.1:22426-34127 GCA_003667305.1 Speleostelium caveatum
ACCACTTCAAGTGGTGTCAAATTAGATTCAAAATCAGTCTATAAGAGATTAAAAATATTTTATGATTCATGGGAGAATCCAGAAAATGAACAACTTTGGAAATCTTCAAATTCTGTTTGTTTAGCTCTCGGTATACCTGATGAGAATAACCCATATCAAAAAATTGTATCTTTTGAAACATGGTTACTCGGTTACGGATTCAGAGATACAATTATTCTTTTTACAAAAAAAGATATATTTGTAATTTCAACTCCAAAAAAAAGTAAAGTATATCTTATCATATGAATGAATGAAATGAATTGAACAAGTGAATGAATAAAAAAAAAAAATAGTTTAATATATATTTTTTTTAAACTTTAAGTAATTTTTATACTAATTTAGTTTATTTATAAATAAAATAATAATGATATTAAATTTATTTTTAGTTCAATTATTTGAAGGTTTAGATAAAAATGAAAGAATTGAAAGTATACCAAATTTCACTTTAATTACAACAACACAATCAACTGATAAAAATAAATCAAATTTTGAAAGAATATTAGAAGAAGCTAAAAAGGTAGGACCTAGTATAGGTATTTTGGGTAAAGAGAAATATATCGGTGATTTTGCAGAATCTTGGGAGGAATCTTTAAATTCTAGTTCATTGAATAAAAATGATATCACTACTGGTTTCTCTTCATTACTATTAATTAAAGACCAAAAAGAAATTAAAAATATGCAAACCTCAGCCAAGATTAGTGATAAGATTCTAAAAGGTCATGTTATTAAAAAGATTGAAACAATCATTGATCAACTAGACAAACAAACTCACAATGAACTATCGGAATTCTCTTTGGATATCTTTAAACACCCTGAAAAGATTAGTCAAAAACTAACAAGAGACAGTATCGATCATGCCTATGATCCAATTATTCAGTCAGGTGGTGTCTATGATTTGAAACTCAGTGCAAAGAGTAACGATGATGTTCTTCACTTTGGTGCCATTGTTGTGTCCTTGGGTGCTCGTTTCAAAGAGTACTGTTCGAATATCGCCAGAACCTATTTTATTGATCCATCAGCAGAACAAAGAAAGAATTATCAATTTCTTCTTGCCACTCAGGCCGTTATCTTAAAGCAACTCGTACCAGGAACTAAATTATCACAGGTCTATGAGAAGGCTATGGAGTATATTAACTCACAGAAACCTGAATTGGCTCAATATTTCTTAAAGAATTGTGGATCCGGTATCGGTATTGAAATTCAAGAATCTCAACTCGTTATCAATCCAAACAATCAAAGAGTTGTCAAACCGGGAATGACTTTTAATCTCATTGTAGGTTTTCATAATATTCCATTGGCGAATGCAAAAGATGAACAATCAAAACTCTATTCAATGCTCGTATCAGATACCATATTGATCACTGAGGAAGGTAATCAAGTCCTTACCAATGAATCTGGTAAAAAGTTGAATGATGTATGTTATACCACTGGTAATGATGAAGAGGATGACGATAAATTAGAACTACCAGAAGATCTTAAAGGTATCTCAGGAGCAAGAGAAAGTAAAACCAAATCCCTCTCTATCGAAGAGAAACGTAGAGATCATCAAAAATATTTGGCACAGAGAAATAAAGAGGAAGCCGAAATGAAATTACAAAATCAAACTATGAATTCAAAAGGAAAAGTTACTACCCCAAGTATTGATTACACTTCAATCACCCAAAAACTTCCAGCATTGTACGCTTCAAGTCTTTCCTTACCACCAGATGCAGTAAAGAATAAGATTTCTGTCGATATAAAAAAAGAATCAATCATTCTACCAATCTACGGTTATATGGTACCATTCCATATCTCAACCATTAAAAATGTCAGTAAATACGATGAACATCTTCGTATCAATTTCAATACCCCAACTTCATACAGTCAAGAACAAATCGATGCAGGTTTGGTACCAGTTCAATTAATGTATATTCGTGAGATAACCTTTAGAATTCAAGATCCAAAAGCACTTAACAATCACCTTCGTAACATTAAAGATCTTCGTAAGAGCTTCACTGAAAGAGAATCTGAGGATCGTGAAAAGAGAAATCTTATTGAACAAGAGAAACTCATTTTAAATCGTGGTCGTTGTCCCAAGATCTCTGATATTCATTCAAGACCAACTCTTGCTGGTCGTAAATCTGGCGGTATTTTAGAAGCTCACGAAAATGGTTTCCGTTTCAGTCCAGTTGGAACTAGAGATAAAACTCCACAATCACTTGACATCCTCTATAAGAATATTAAACACTCAATCTTTCAGCCAGTTAACCAAGAGTCAATGGCAATCATTCATCTCCATCTCTATGATGCTGTTATGATTGGTAAAAAGAAGTCAAAAGACGTACAATTCTACACTGAAATGTCAGATGTCACACAAACCGATGCAAGATCATTCAACGATGACGAAGAAGATGAACACAAAGAACGTCTTTTAAAGAAACATATCAACACAAACTTTAAAGAATTTATTAAGAGAGTCGAAATTATCGTACCAACTTTGAAATTTGAAGTACCATATCGTAATTTGGGTTTCTTTGGTGTACCAAATACCACCACTGTATTCCTCCAACCAACAGCTCGTTGTTTAGTCAGTATTTTTGAACAACCATTCTTTGTTCTCTCTTTAGATGAAGTTGAGGTAGCATGTTTTGAAAGAGCTAGAATTTCACTTCGTAATTTTGATTTGGTTTTGATTTTTAAGGATTATTCAAGACCACCCGTAAGCATTACAATTATCCCAAGAGAATTTTTTGAAACTGTAAAGAATTGGTTAGAGTAAATATTATAAAAATAATTTAATAGTAATAATACATTAATAATACTAATTAAATAATTATTTATAATATATTTTTAGTGAATTTGATATTAAATTCTATCAAAGTGAAAAGAATTTGGTTTGGAAAAGAATTATGGATACAATTAGAAATGATATAAAGAAATTCCATGAAGATGGAGGTTGGTCTTTCCTTGAGGATGGTGAGGATGAAGAAGACGAAGAAGATGATGGTGATGAAGATTATGCTTCATCTGATGACGATCATTCCAGTGATTATATTTCATCAATGTCCTCAGGATCTGAAGGCGAATCAGAGCCTTCGGCTGATGAATCTTCTGAAGGCGAAAATTGGGAAACTTTGGAAGAGAAGGCTGGAAAAGATGATAAAAAGACTTCTTTTGATCCAAATAATAAAAGAAAAAGAGATGACGTTAAATCAGAGTCTGCAAAATCTAAGCCAGCTGCAAGATCAAAACCAGCTGCCAAATCAAGTTCATCATCAAGTAGTAGTAAATCATCGTCAAGTGGTAACAGTAAGTCATCATCGTCAAGTGGTGGTGCTAAATCTAAACCAGCAGCCAAATCAAAACCAGCAGCCAAACCAAAATAAAAAAATATTGTGGATATTAAAATCTAAAATAAATTTTTGAAAAACATGTTGAATCTCTGAAAATAAGTGTTTGCTTTTGATTCTATTTGATTAACTAACTAGAACCGCCTCCGGGCCACCTATAAAAACCCGACCAGGAGATTTACATTGCTTCGTCCAATGGGATTTCACTAAAAAACGGCTGCTGTTCAGGAGACACACATAAAAACATTTATAATAAAAGGGACTTTGGATCCCAAATTTAAAAAAAAGGATCTAAAAAAAAGAAACTACCCAGAGATCTGGAAGGATTTTTGTTAGAAATATTTTATTTTTCATTTATTTTATTTCGAAAAAGTCTGGTTCGTCAATATATCCTGCAACGTGTATGCCAGCATTTTGAAATATTTGTCCAGTATTGAATCCTTTTTTAAAGCCCTCAACCCACATGGTTGGTTTTCCCATTTTTTCAAGGAATTCATCAGCCATTTTGTAGTATTTCTTTTTTTCTTCTCTGGCATTTCTTAATAGTTCTTTTTGAATATTTTTATCACATCATTAAGTTTTTTGTCTTTCATTGTGTTACTAAACGCCAGTAAGTTTGTTTTTCTATAAAAACCATAAGGAGATATTACTGTGCCTTTGTCCATTGGACCTTTAATGGTTTCAGCAAACTCTTCATCAGTTATCCCATCATCTGGTTCAATTTCGTTTTCATTGTCTTCAATTCTAATAAACTTATTGTCTCCTATCTTTCTTATTCTTAATCCTCTTTCAGTGACATCTTTCGAATCATTTGAAAGATCTTCCTCTCGGTATCTATATAAATAATAGCTAAAAATACCACATTTAGAAGGAATTGTCATATCATTATATAGATTTTCCAAAATTTCTTTGTAGGTTCCTAAATATTTTTCAATTAATTTAATCATTATCCTACGACAACGAGGGGTGCAATCTTTTTCAAATAATGGGAGATGTTGTATTCTTGTTAATTTTTCCAAATAGTGCCAATTAATTTTATCTCCAGATTCTCTCTGATCTCTAAAAGCAAAGTCATGTATACACATTTTTAGGTGATAGTTTTGTGTTATTTTCAAAATATTTTGTAAATAAAAAATTATTATTAAATGTGTGGTAAATTATATTTGAACAATTATTTTAAAAAATGTTTTGAAGTGGTGTGGTTTATACTAATTGTTAAATTATTTTTTAATTTTTTAAAAAAAATTTACATTTATTGAGTATGTTGAAGATCAATCAAGATCACTTGTACTAAATTCTTTTTTTGTCAGTAAAGATTCTGCCTTATATATATATCACAATTGTTTAGTAAACAAATAAAATTGATAAACATGACCACCACTGTACAAAAAAGAAATTTTAACTAACAATCTATAGGTCATTAAAACCCCATTTGATGTTAACCTTTAATTATGGTTGGTGAAATATTGAAATATATCATTTTAGAGAGATGAGAATAATGTATTTTTGATCACTAAAAATAAAAAACCATTTTATCTTTTTTTTTTTTTTTAAACTTATATTTATCATTTTTACAAATACTTTTATATATTATATATATATATTTTATATTTTATTTTAATTAATTACCAAAAACTGAGGCTAATAAGGCCATTCTTACATACATTCCATTTTCCATTTGTCTGAAATAGGCAGCTCTTGGATCGGAATCGACTTCTGGTGAGATTTCATTTACTCTTGGAAGTGGATGCATAACAATCATATTATCCATTGCTTTGGTTAGGGTGTGTGGAGTGATAATGAATTGGTCTTTAACTGATTCGTAATGTGAAAGATCAGAGAAACGTTCTTTTTGAACTCTTGTAACGTAAAGTACATTGGTATGTGGTAAGCATTCATCGAGTGAAGTGTATTCAGTTTGGCTGATACCTTTAGCGTTTAACTCATCGATAATCTCTCTTGGCATACTGAGTGATTTGGGTGAAACGTAATTTAATTTCACTTGATAAAGAGATAAGAGACGAACCAAAGAGTGAACGGTTCTTCCGTGTTTGAGATCACCTAATAGAGTGATAGTAAGTCCGTTTACTGTACCCAATTCCTCACGAATAGTGAAAACATCGAGAAGAGCTTGAGTTGGATGCTCACCTACACCATCACCAGCGTTAATGATTGGTTTCTTGGCGCAGTGAATGGCAGATTCGATGCTACCAGCTTCGGGATGTCTGATTACGATGGCATCAGTATAGGATTCAAGTGTACGAATACTATCGGTAAGTGATTCGCCCTTAACAATTGAACTGGAAACTGAATCAACTGATACAACTCTACCACCCAAACGTTCCATAGCAGCAGTGAATGAACATTGAGTACGAGTGCTTGGTTCGTAGAATAAAGTGGCCAATAATTTACCTTTCAAAAGGTCAGATCCACCAGATTTCTTTACAAGAGTTCTCATTTCATGGGCAATGGCAAACAAATAATGTAATTGTTTACGATTGAATTGTTTAACTGAGAAGATATGTTTACCAGCAAATGCATTATCTGTTAAACTTTGAGCAGCGAATAAAGATTCCAAAATATCTTGTCTCTTTTGTGAGATATCGAATGATCCAACCAAATGTTGTTGATGGTGATGACTTGGTTGTGGTTTCTTTGTTGGGGAATCTGGAACTTTACCTATAATGGAAGGTGATGATTGAATTGGAGATGACTGAACAAGTTGTTGTTTAGTGAATTGATTTGATTCCGAGATATATTCTTTTGAACGAACATTTAGACCGTAACCTTTTTCGGCCAATATTTTACCATCAATGAATACCATTTTACCTCTTAAAACAACTTTTGTAACTTTACCACGTACTTTAAGTCCAGTGAATGGAGTCCATCCACAACGTGAAAATGGTAATTTAGTTGGAATGGTCCATTCTTGGTCCATATCAACTTCAATGTAGGTATTTGGTTGTGCTGGAATATTGAAAATTCTCATTGGATTGGTATGCATCTTGGCAATAAGATCTTCAATAGTGATTCTTCCTTGATGAACAGCGGTCAACATTAATGGTAAACTAGTTTCCAAACCTGGGAAACCGGGTGGTGGTTTAGCAGAGGTCTTTTCTTCATAGGTATGTGGTGCATGATCAGTAGCAATCATATCAATGTATTGAATATTATCCCAGAGAGAGTTAAGATCTTCTTCAGTTCCCAATTTGGGTCTAACTTCAGACTGACCACTTCCAATTCTTTCAATATCTTTGTCGCAAAGTGTTAAATGATGAGGACTAACTTCGCAAGTGACTCTCATTCCACGGAGTTTGGCATCACGAATGACATCAATTTCTTCTTTGTGACTTACATGGCATACATGCATTGGTTTATTGTAGATCCAACCCAACAATAAAACTGCAGCCAAATTACGACCATCAGCATGTACACAAATTGGATTGACACCACTCCAATTCATAACGTGGTCTCTCCATACATTAAGATCATCTTTCAATGGTAATGGAGCAAATGTCTCCTCCAAGTACATTTTCATAGCCATAGCTTCAGTTGAAAAGTTATTGGCGGTGGTAGTGTTATTAAATGTAGCACCAATATAGATACCATAATCACATCTTGCTTTGGACATGGCAAGTGATTTACAGAGATCAAATGAAGCTTGATCCATCAATGGTGGATTGGTATTTGGCATTGCACCAACAATTGTGAAACCTCCAGCCAAAGCTGAAGCTGTACCACTATCCCAATCTTCTTTATGAGTTGCACCTGGTTCACGGAGATGTACATGAACATCAACCAAACCTGGAAGACGAATAACTTTATTGGATGATCTAGAATCAACTGGATCCAAAGGCATTGGTCCTCTCATATAGTTCAAAGCATCTACAAATAATTTTGCGCATTTGATATTGGTAATGAGTGGAACTTGGAAATCAACAGCAACACGACGAAGTGAATAACCTCTACTCATAAAGGATGATGGTCTACGATATTTGTTCTTTGATGGAAGATTAATAAAGAGATGAATCATATTACCAGTCATTTTCTTGGTGAGAGTAAGGTCACTGGCAATTTCTTCTTCATCCCAATTGAGTTGGGTGATTGGAACACCATTTTCCGAATAGAAATCAGCTGTACCCTGGGTACCAAATAAGCAAAAACCCATATCAACCAATTTACGAGCGGATGGGAGAAATTCATGTTTCTCTTTGAATGAACCAATTGAGAGGAGAATATTCTTCTCTGGTGCACGGAATCCAGTTGAAATCAAACCTTTGACGTAAGCTTCTTCACGATTATTACCAAAGCAAGCTACTTCACCAGTGGAGGCCATTTCAACACCAAGGACTGGATCAGCACCTTTCAAACGAATGAATGAGAATTGTGGAACTTTGACACCTACAAAATCGATATCATCAATCTCTGGAATCTTGTATTGATGTTTAATGATGATTTTAGTTGCCAATTCGATAAAATTAACATTTAAGGTCTTTGATACGAATGGGAAGGATCTTGAACAACGAAGATTGCATTCGATAACTTTAATTTCATTGTTTTTGGCAATGAATTGAATGTTAAATGGACCTGAAACACAAAGAGCATCAGCAATCTTACGAGCAGTTTCTTCAACTTTTCTAATGGTATTGTTATCGAGATCTTGAGCTGGACAAACCAAAGTAGCATCACCACTGTGTACACCTGCATTTTCAACGTGCTCACTGATGGCGAATAAAACAATTTGACCTTGATCAGCTACGGCATCAATTTCAATTTCTTTAGCTTCTTGAATGAATTTTGAAATGACAACTGGATGATCTCTTGAAACTGCAGCAGCCTCAGTTAAGAATGATTCCAAATCGGCGGCACTGTGTACAACATTCATTGCGGCACCACTTAAAACATAAGATGGACGTACGAGACAAGGGAAGCCAACAGTTTCACAAAATTCTTTGGTATCTTCGACTGAAGTTAATTCTTTCCAAAGTGGTTGATCGATGCCAATAGTATCGAGAAGACGTGAGAATTTATAACGATTTTCGGCGTTATCAATCATATCTGGGTGAGTACCAAGTACGTTGACATTGCATCTTGATAATGGAATAGCCAAATTATTTGGAATTTGACCACCAACGGAAAGAATAACACCTTGATTTGAATTGGGTCCTCCTTTTTCATAGACATCCAAAACTCTTTCCAAAGAAAGTTCTTCAAAGTAGAGATAATCACATTCATCGTAATCGGTACTAACAGTTTCTGGATTGAAATTGATCATAATTGATTTGAGTCCCAATGAACGTAATGTACGAATACAACTTACTGCACACCAATCAAATTCAACACTGCTACCAATTCTATAGGAACCTGAACCCAAAGTGATATATGCTTTATCTTTGATTTCGATATCATCGGTATTACCATTATAAGTCATGTAGAGATAGTTATTTTGAGCTGGGAATTCAGCAGCAACTGTATCGATATGTTTGGTACATGGGAGGATATTTAATTTCTTTCTAGTTTCACGAACTGATAACTCAGTTGAACCAATAGCCTTGGCAATTTGTTTATCACTGAAACCTTGTTGTTTGGCATAGAGTAAGACATCTGAATTCAAAGCAGCATCTTTAAGTTTAGACATATCGGATTCGAGATCAATGATTGATTTTAATTTGGTAAGGAACCATTTATCAATCTTGGTAAGTGAGTGAACTTTATCAACACTGTATCCATCTTTGAAGGCACTAGCAATGACAAATATACGATTATGAGTTGGATATTCCAATTCTTCATCAGAAGTTGGGCATACACCAGCTTGGAAACCGTCGACAGTGTTATCCATAACCATACGAATAGCTTTTTGAATAGTTTCTTCGAATTTTCTACCGATTGACATGACCTCACCAACTGACTTCATGGATGAGGAAATCTTTGGACTGACTCTGGAGAATTTCTTAAGATCCCATCTTGGCATTTTAACAACCAAATAATCGAGGGATGGTTCAAAGCAAGCAGTAGTTTTCTTGGTGATTGTATTTCTTAAATCGGAAAGATCGAATCCCAAAGCAACTTTAGCAGAGATGAAAGCCAATGGATATCCAGTAGCCTTAGAAGCCAAAGCTGAACTACGAGAGAGACGAGCATTTACTTCAATGATACAGTATTCTTCAGACTCTGGATTCAAAGCGTATTGAATATTGCATTCACCAATGACGCCAAGATGACGAACAGTTTTAATGGCAACTTCTCTGAGCATTTGATATTCACGATCGGAAAGAGTTTGAGATGGGGCAACAACAATAGATTCACCAGTATGAATACCGAGTGGATCAAAGTTCTCCATATTACAAACAGTGATACAATTATCATGTGAATCTCTGAGTACTTCATATTCAATTTCCTTCCAACCTTTGAGTGATTTTTCAACCAATACCTGTTGTGAAGTAGCGAAAGCTTCAGTAACCAAAGCCAAGAGTTGCTCTTTATTATTTGCAAAACCAGAACCCAAACCACCAAGGCAAAAAGCAGCACGTACGATGACTGGATAACCAATTTTTTCAGCTTCAACGATGCATTCTTCTATTGAATTACAAGCCATAGAAGGAGCAATACGTTCGTTAATTTCAGCTAATTTTTCAGCAAAAATACCTCTATCTTCAGTGGCAATGATTGTATCAATAGGAGTACCCAAAACCTTGACACCATGTTTCTCCAAAACTCCAGATTTATAAAGTTCAATACCACAATTTAGAGCAGTTTGACCACCGAAAGTAACCAAAATACCATCTGGATTTTCATTTTCAATGACTTTTTCAACAGATGAAGAATTAACTGGGAGGAAATAGACTTTATCAGCTAGACCTGGTGAAGTTTGAACAGTAGCGATATTTGGATTGATGAGAACTGTCTTGATACCCTCTTCTTTGAGTGCCTTGATAGCCTGTGAACCAGAGTAATCAAATTCACCAGCTTGACCAATAGACAAACCACCTGAACCCAAAATCAAAACCTTATTAATATTCTTTGGAGTTTCAATAATCTTTCTAAAGTTCATTGGTGATGTTTGTTTCTCACCACAGATATTGGCAACAAAATTATCAAAAATATATTCGGTATCAGTTGGACCAGCCATAGCTTCAGGATGGAATTGAACTGAATAAAATGGTTTTGAAGCATGATAGATACCTTCATTTGAACCATCATTAGCATTAATAAAATAAGTTTTCCATTCACCACTAGCAGGTAATGAATCTGTATCAATAACATAACCATGATTCTGTGAAGTAATATGACATCTACCACTAATTTGATCAACACAAGGTTGATTTAAACCACGATTACCATATTTCATTTTATGAGTTTTTGCACCTGCTGCTAAACCTAATAATTGATTACCCATACAAACGCCAAATACTGGTCTAATAATATAATTATATATATTAATTAATATATATTGATAATTAAATAAATAAATAAATTTAATATTTACTTTGGAATTTCTAATGATAAAACTTTTTTAATATTTTCAATTGCAGTTTGACATAACATTGGATCACCTGGACCATTGCTAATGAATAAACCATCCCATTGATCTAGTGGTTCATTTTTAACTACATCGTAATCCCAAGGTACAACTTTAAGATCGATACCTCTGTTTAGAAGACATCTTATTTGATTGTATTTTATACCACAATCCAATACAATGATCTTCTTATTTTTTCTATTTTTTGTTGCTGTAAATGTACGAATGGTCTTTGTTGATACTTCAGAGACCAAATTACGAAGGTTTACATCTTCAAATTGTAATTGTTTGGAGTCGGCAGTTTCGCTATCAGCCATGATTACTTTACCTTTTAGAGAGCCCTTCTCACGAATCTTTGTAATCAAAGCACGAGTATCGATACCGTAGAGACCTGGAATACCATTCTCCTTCAACCAATCAGAGAGTGATTTCTCAGCTGCCCAATGCGAGTATTCTTCAGTGTAATCGGAACAAATCACTGCTTGCACATGAGCACCCTCCGATTCAAAATAAAGTGGTAGTCCAGATGAAGGATCACGTACTGTCATTGATGGAACACCATAATTACCAATCAAAGGATAAGAAAACACCAAAATCTGTCCAGTATATGATGGATCACTAATCGACTCAGTATAACCAACCATACCAGTTGAAAAAACACATTCACCAGAAATTGATTTTTCAGCTCCGAACACATAACCATTTAATTTAACTCCATCTTCCAATAAAAGATAACCTTTCTTACGATTTAAAACTTTTTCCATTTTTTTTTGTAAAAGTTATGTTTTTTTTTTTTTTTTTTTTTTTTTTTTTT
>RCTL01002167.1:6203-17007 GCA_003667305.1 Speleostelium caveatum
CCATATTGATATTGATAATAATAATGACAATAAAAAAGATAATAGCAATAAAAATAACAATAAAAATAATAATAAAAAAGAAAATATCAATGACAATAGCGACGAAAAAAAGAATGGCAATGATAATGATTATAAAAACAGCACTACCCTTCCGATTTCAATTGTTCTTCATATTCTTGAATATCTCTGGAAATATTTACGTTATCATAATTTTCCTTTGAGCGAGCAAGACCAAGTTAATGGAATCCAATTGCTTCAGAATGTTTCAATTTTACAACATACATATAGATACTCACTTCTTTTTCTATCAAAAATATTTTTCCGACTTCTTTCGACATCAATTAAACATACACTATATATACCACTGTCAATATTAAAATATAAAATTATTGAAACACTCGATCACCCTTGGTGTTACCTAAAAAATACAGCTCATCAACTTGAAGTTGGAAATCTATTTCAATTTGCCAAGATTCAGGATGAAGAGATTGACAAGGTGTTTAGAAATGTCGAAATATTAACTCTTAATGGATTATCAGATATCACTGTTAAACCTGTTTCATTTGAATTTGTTGCCTCTTTTAAACAACTTAGATCAATTGGTTTATTTGGTGGTGGGTTGATAGGAGAAGGTCAACTACGTGATCCAATTGAAGCTGAAAAACTACCATGGCTACTACCCCTTTTGGAGGAGTACTCATCCGATTGTCGAGAATTTACAAAATTATTTTTTAAGCACTTTAATCGTCCGTTAAAAAAAATTGGATTATACATCTATAATGGATACAATTTTCAACCAATTAAGGAGGAATTTAGATCATCAGTTACTGTATTGGGAGTTGCATCATCTTGTTATCAAAATTTTATGGATTTTCCTTGTTTGGAGGAGGTTAATATTGATGGTTGTACTCCTAACCATGTCTCAATTCCTAATACCATAGGTATACCACTCGGTGTTAAAAAATTAACGATAAAGGATACCATGAAACATGCAATTAAATTTATTCAAGACTGTTCGTCAACTATAGAATCAATTAGTTATCACCAAACAACAAATGATAAATCTTGTAAATTACTACTCGAAACTATAAAACAAAACCAAAAGATAAGAATTGATAAAATAACTTTATTTGATTCTATTGATATAGTAAGAGATACACTTACCTCAATGGGTTACCATGATGTATATTTCTCATTTGACTTTCCAAAATCCGAAAGAATTCACCTACACACGAGAGAAAATAATATTGGGAATCAAACTGGCCGTAGGACCAGAGGACTTAAATAAACAAAAATTGTTATTCTTTTTTGAAAAGCAAGCAAAAAAAAAAAAACAAATGTAATACTATACAAAATTATTTTATAAATATAAAATTGTTTATTTAAATTGTTTTAATCTTAAGAGATAATAATTAACGGTTGGTTGTATTCTTTTTGAAAAGTTTTCCAATACAATCATGACACCAAAACCAACAGTTACAATTGAAATGATTAGAGTTACAATAAAACAATCCAAATAATCTTTGTATTGCCAGAAATTGAAATTGAAAATTCCCATCATAATTATCGATTTCAATGCTAAAGTTCTAAATAGATAATATTTTAGTTCATATATTTGTTGATTTTGAGAATAAGTAAGTTGATTATTAAATTGTAGCGGTGCAGAGTCTTCGTTTGATGGTGGATTGAAGCTTTTTGAAACACGTGCCAAAAATGTAATCAATATAAAAAAGTATCCCAATTTATGATAAGCCATACAGAAACCACTAAAAGTTGGATAGTCTTCCATATTTACTAAACCTACATTACCAGCTCTAACATCCACGTTCATGTTAAATTGTCCACCCATATCAATATAGGATCGGAAAGCGATAAATATTAAAAGGAAAGAAATCATTCTAGAAAGATATCTTAGGGATCCTTTGAAATAATTGACTTGAATTCCAAATCTTGAATTCCACTTCTCGTTATAGATATTTGAGATACAATAGAATGGAAGTAATACAAAAAGCAATAAATAGAATCTTTGGGTATCTGTTGATACTATAAACATGAATAATGATGTGATGATATAGCCTTCATCTGTAGTTTGACCAAAGAGTACCATACTGATGAGTTTAAAAAACATGATTAGGAAACCTAGTTGCATAACTTTAGCGTAGTTTGTAAGATCATAAAGAATTGATAAAGAAATTATAACCAAATAAACTCCACCGTGACTGGAAAAGAGTGACCATAGATTTTGTCTATTTAATGAGTAAGAAGATGATTGATAAAAGATCTTTCTAAGGTAGAATATGGCAATGGCATAGTTAATCAAGAAGCAGAAAGAAGATAAACTTTCATAGAGCATTGGTAGATAGTTGACAATAACATCTTTTGTCAATAAAATTAAAAGTGTGTATGTAATTATTGAATGTGAATTATTAATCCATTCATTTGATGGGGTTATTAATTCCAAATCAACCAAATCTTTTTGTTGTTCATGAATTAGTGATTGTTGAGAAGATTGATTATCTACAATAGAGATATTAATATCATGTGAATTGGATTGATCTATTGAATTAATAGGTAAATTATCCAAACTATTATTATCATGGCTATTATTATTAATATTATTTAATACACTGCTACTATTTTCATTAATAGTATTACTATTTATGTTATTATCATGACTTAAAATACTATTACTATTATTTTCATTTATATTACTATTAATATTATTATTATTATTATTATTATTTGTTATTGATCTTTCACTATTAATAATATTTGATAGATTATGTAAAACTTGAAGTGTAGAGAATGCGGTTAAAAATAAATAAAATGAAAAAATCATTTGAAAATGTTTGTGATAATCAAACTTTAAAAATAAAAAGTCGATATATAAAAATAAAAATGGGATACCAATTGCAAAGAAATTTTGTTTCAATTGAAGAAAGAAATTTCCTTGTTTAAATTCAATCTTAAAATAAAAATACTATTACAGAGATTAAAAGTTAGTAACTATATTAAACCTCAATATATTAATATATTTAAATATACTTACATGAACACATAAAATAAAAATACCCATAATAAAAAGATAACGCCCAGGGAATTTTTTAAATTCTACCATTGGTTCTTTAATATTAACAATGAATTTTGAAAGTTCTTCAATTTTTGAATCTAAATCGGTGGAGGAAATTGATGTTCCAAGCTCAATGGCTTTTTGGAAATTTGGTTCACTGTAGGGGAATTTCTTAAGGTGGCAGAGTTGTCTAATTTGAAAAGCATTGGTAAGGAGATCAAGATAAAGTGATCTTTTATCTTGGCCTTCAGTTTTTGGTAAGAGACCAAGAGATTCTAGTGGAATATTAACGTTTTGAAAGTATCTAGAAAATGTTGGTGCTATATCGACAGTATCTAACCATTGTTTTTCACCAGTTCCAGAGAATTTATTGTGATAGAAGAACATGAAACCTTCATTACCTCCATCTTTCATACCATGAAGGTCTCCTTCATTTACGCCACCAGTTTTACTACCACCATGATCTGAGTTCATAATGAATACGTAATCTGGATGTTCTGCTAACCATTTCTTGACAAGTGGAACATTGGATGTTAATTGTTTGATAAGTTCTAGTGTGGGTGGGTCGTATTTCCCTTTACGATGAATTTTATCATCGAGTAGATTGGTTGTCAGCATAAGACTCTTTTGCCCATTATTGGTAAGTTCATTTAGGTTCATTGAGACATATTTCTCATTTGGTGAGGTACCTGGGAGGCCGAATAGAGCTGAGATAAGTTTATGTTCATCAGGAATAATTGTAAAATCATAGAAATACTTTGAGAAACCAAAGGTAGTACTTTCACCGAGTAGGCCTAAAGTTGGAAAATCAGGGCCTGCATAATGAATTTTCATTCCAGCATTCTTCATTTGATAAAAGATATTATCAGAGTAGATAGTTTTACCTGCATAGTTGGTTGGAATTTTACCAGTAAAGAATGAAGTGTAGATAGCAGTTGAAAATTTAAAACCATGATTGAGAATCTTGTAGATATGTGCGTTTTGTTGAAAGCTGTCTACTATTGGGGTTGCTTGATCGTGTGCAAATGAGTCGACAAATATCCAAATAAACTTTTTAAATCGTTGATCGTGGGTGCATAGTAGTTTTCTATCGATATTTGAAGTTCCTTCTAGAGGTTCAGCGAATGTTGGAAAGGCATTTATTAAAGACATACCTGGTTGTTCATGACCAGGGGCAGAACAAAAGTTATTACGATAGAGATTTAAAGTAGCATCAGAATCATCAGTTCTTTGAAACTTATTTAGTGTATGTGAAAGTAGATAGAATAGTAGTAACACTTGAACAAATGTAAAAATCTTTGTATTATTAATGACATAGATGTAAGCTAAATGAATATATTGATTTAATTTGTATATCCATTTATGAAGTGTACTATTACTAGTATTGGAAGGGTTCATTCGAAAGGAACCTCCGCCATTAAATGCGTTCGAAGATTCCCAAAAATTAGTTTTTGCAAAAGCAGACGACAAATTTAATTTTAAACCACCATCCTCATTATACCCTTTAAATCTATTATATAACGCATTATTTCCATTATTATTATTATTATTATTATTATTAATGTTATTGTTATTAGAATTGTTATTATTCGTGTTACTATGTTCGTTATTCATCCTGAATCATCTCTAAAAATAAAAATAAAAATAAAATGAATAAAAAAAAAATTAAAAAAATGAAAATGAAAAAAAAAAAATTTTTGTCACGAACTTTTTTTTTGCATCAAACAGTTCTACAACACAAAATCTGTTCCTAAGTGAATTGGAGCATTATTATTGTCAGTTCAATTCAAGTTGGTCAAAAAAAAATATTTATTTGGGTTTTTACATACAAATTTGTATGGCAGGTTGGTCAAAAAAAAAAAAAAAAAAACAATTTGAATTTTACTGGCAATAAAATGGACCTTCTTGAAAAAGTAATCCTCCTTGTAGGACATCAGATATAAATTCTATAAAATCCTTTGTCAAATTTCTTTCTTCTCTAAATCCCGTCGATAATAATAATAAAAATAATAATAAAAATAATAATAATAATAATAATAATAATAATAATAATAATTAATTTATTTTTTTGAAATTTGTTCAGCAACCCAATTTGGCCATTGATCTTGATCCAAAATATGTTGTGCAAGAGCTTGTTCATACATTTCATAGGCATCTACGTTACACATATTACCCATCATTACATTTTGAAGTTTAGCAGATACAACCAAACTTACAAAATATTTCTTTTTAAGTTGTTCATAATTAGTGTTTACATCTTCCATTTTTTTTACAACTTCATCTCCACCCGCTTGTTGTTTCATAAATGCTATATTTTGTTGGTTTCTAGTTTGTAAGTCTTTTTTAATTCTTTGAATAGTTTCATTGTACACTTTCTCTTGAGAACGAATTTCATTTTCAAGTCTTTGAATCTGGAGATTCAAAAAAGCATTATGAGTTTGATGGGCGATTGAACTTTCTCTCATATTTTCAATTTGTTCTTCGGCAGTAAGTTGTTTTGATTTCTTACTGTTTTTACCGTTTGCTTCTTGATTTGAAAATTCTCTAGAAATTGCCATACCGTTGGCATATTCAGCTCGAACCTCTTTGACGTTGTTTTCCAAAAGAGCGACCTTAGCATCCTTGATTTTAATTTCTTCTTCCCAGAGTTTGAGTTTATCGGTGAGTAAAGTATTTTCGCATTCCATGTCGATAAGTTTATTCTCTGATTGAATGAGACGATCTTTCATTACATGAACTTGTTTTTCAAGAGTACCTGAAGCATCTTTGAATTTTCTGCTATCTTCAAGTTCCTTTTTGAGTAAAAGGTTTTGTTGAGTTTGTTCGGAGATAGTTTGACTTGCTTTATCCAAACCAGATTCCAAATCGTGAAGTAAAAGTAAAAGTCTTTGGGAGTCTTGAACATTGATTTCTTTTTGTTGTTGTGAAGATTGTTCAATGGATTTCATTTGGGATCTAAGAGTTTGAGTTAAAGAGGTGAGTTGTACAGTTTGTTCTTTAAGCTTAGTTGATTCATTCTGATAAGCATTGTTCATTGAAGAGATTTCCTCATCCTTGGAATTGATTTGTTGTTCTTTGTTTTGAATTTGTTCGTTTTGAATTTGAATTTGTTGTTCTCTACTTTGAATTTGTTGATCTTTAACTTGAAGTTGTTGTTCAACTACTTGATTGGTATCTTTATATTGCTCGGAAATAGTTTTAATGGTTCTTGAAGTTTGTTCCACAGTTTTTGAAAGTGAATCGATTCTACCTTGTTTATCCGATGAGTCCTCTTGAAGGGATTTGATATTATCATCTCTATGGTTCAAACGATCGTTGAGTTCTTGAATCATTTTATCTTTTTCCGATAGCATTCTATCTTTTTCAGAGATAGATGATTCCAATGCAACCATTGTTGTCTTGAAGTTTTGTACTCTATTGGCAAAGAGGTCCAAAGTTTCTCTGAGTTGAGATGTTTCAGTTCTAAGATCTTCAACTTCCATCTCTTTAACATTTTTGTAGTTTTTGGCTTGTTCATTGATGAGGTCAATGATTTGATTGGTGTTTTGTAGAGTATCAGAGAGAGTATTGATTTGAACTTCCTTATTTTCGTTTAGTACAGTGAGTTGTTCAACTTTTCCATGAAGTTGATTTAAGGTATTTTGTTGGCTTTGTTTGTAATGATCGATTTCATCATCTTTATGTTCCAATTCTTCACGAAGTGATTCAAAGTGTTGGCCATTAATTTCTTTTTCGAGTTGTAGTTGAGAGATGGTATTGGTTAAATCTTCAATCTCTTTTTGTTTGGCCAAGACAATTTGTTGACCCAATTGGAGTTGAGATTTTATTTGGTCCAATTGAGATGAGGATTTTTCAATTTGTTGTTTGGCAGATCTAATCTCTTCATCTTTTAGTTCGGTAACTTTACGTAATGGGTCTAACATTTGCATCCATTGTTCACGCTCTTCGTTTGAATTAGCTTGGAGTAGCCATACTCTTCTCAATTGGATGATTGCAAAACCATATGGAACCTCTTCTTGTGGAGCAACAGAGCTATTAGTGAGATCAATTTTTTTGGTCTTGTTATCTTTTTCGCTGTGGGAATAGAAAAGATATGGTTTTTTAAAAGCAAAGTATCTTGGTTTCCAATCTTCTTTGAATGCAGATTTCTTTTTCAAGTATCCACTCATCTCATCTTCTTTAAGGAGGGCATTGGTGGCAACTTCTTTAACCTTAACTTCAATAACGGTAGATGAACGTTTTCTATGAACATTTGCTGATCTCTTGGCAGCAGCATGTGAAGCATTATTCATTACAGACATTTTCTTTACAATCTCTTCAACATTAATGTTATATTGTGGTTTGACATCAACAGTATCGATATTCTTTTCGTGAATGGAGTTTACTTTTTCACGAAGGTCGAGTTCTTGTCTAAGTTTTTCCATTTTCATAGAATAACCTAATTTGATTATACTTTCTTGATGGGCATCAATCATTTCACCAATTCTACTTTGATGTTCAAGTTGTCTTGATTTGGTAAGGTAAACATTAAATACAGCACCTGCATGAATGGATGGCTCTGAACCAAGAATACTTTCACCTTTGAAATGTGTTTTGAATTTATCCAAAAGATTACTCATTGAGGTATTTGAATCACCTGGTACATTTAAAAGTTGATCTGATGATAAGACTTTAACGGAAATATCTTTACTAACAGTTACAAAATCAGGGAAACCAGATATGGACATTTCAAACTGTAAGGAAAAGATAATCTTATCACCTTTTCTAGTTTTTTGGTTCAATAGGAATGATGGATCATTAGTTTTCCATGAAAGTATGATAAGGTCCTCTGATACTGATAAAATGGGTAGTTCAATGGCTTCAGTAGATAAGACTGCAGCAGTATTTTGCTTGTTTTGTGATAAAAACATTGAATTTGATGGGGTTCCTGGATTTGGAGTATTATTAACAGAATCTTTAAGAAGACTGGTGTTATTAGTGTTACTTGGAGTTGACAATAGATTAACAGTGTTTTGTGGACCACCATATGGGGTTAGTGGAGTAGAAGGGGTCATACTAACACCTCTTGGATTATTTGGTGTACTTGGAGTGCTGGGTGTAGCATTGGATGGAACAAAGCTTGAATTTTCTCTTTTACCAAATACTCTAATATTTTTGATTTTGGCGGATTTACAATCTTTAATTTGGTGTCCTATATCATTTTTTAGAATCTTTAGTTGAATTTGTCTAACGGGACGATCTTTCTTTAATCTAAAAGTAACTGATGGAATATGACTTGATGCATGTGGATCCTCAAGAATATGAACTGGTTTAAATGTTTCTTTTTCAGTTGGATTATCTGATTCTAAGATGTTGATGGAGGCTAGAAGTTCAATAGTTTCCAAGATTGGTTGTTTAAGAGATGGATCATTATTTTCAAAGAGGTCATTGGTATCAACAAGTTCAGCTTTTTTACCCCAAATTTCAAAGGCAATATATTGAGATTCCAAGTAATGAACAATTTCTTCAGTTACATTTGGAATGGTGATGGTCGATTCGAATTTTAGTGATTGAGGGTTTATACGTTCACTTTGATAAGTCTTGCCGTTAAAAGTAAATCTTAAAAAGATATCACCTTGTGATTTATAATCAGTTAAACCTTCAACTTTAATACTCAAATTGATTGATTTGTCGCTGATTACATAGGATTTTGTTGGTTGTTGAGATTCCATAGGTGGAGTGCTAGTTCCATTTTGATGGAGGGTTGAATTGTTATTTGGATGGGTGAGAATATATTCATTTCTATCTTCTTGAGAGATTTCGTCGGAACTGGTGGATAAACAAACATTTAGGTAAGCTTTTTGTGAACCATTTTGATCAAGTAATGGAACTGGTCTCTTAATATCAAGAAGATAGAGAATATTCTTCATATATACATGAGAAATTCCAATTAAAGAATCTCTATTGAATTCGAATTGGAATGGATCTTCAGAGTCAGGCTCCATTCTTCCATCATTTTGATAAAGTTCTCTCATTGAGTAAACACGATCCATAAATTCCTCATCTGATAGTAAAGTGATTTCACCGGTAGCTTTCTTTGTGACCTGAACCAAAACTTGAGTTTTTCTCCAATCTATATCTACGTCTGCAGAATCCGATATTTGGCCGGCTTCAGGATAAACACTCAATATCTTTAGATTTAATGCAATACTCTTTGAAAGTGTATCCGAAATTGCATTTGCTTCATTTAAAGCTAAAATTATATAAGATATCTTATTTAATAATTTACTTCTAGAAACTCTAGATCTCCATCTTCTAATTGCCCAAAGTGCAAGCTAATTAAATAAAGAAAAAAAAATTGTTTTGATAATATTAGAATAAATATAATTTGTTTGTATAAAAAATATATATATATATATCTAAACATACTTGTTCTTCTTTTTCTTTACTTTCATTGTTTTCATCAAATTCCAATTGTTGTCTAATTTGATCGTATAGTGCTTTCATTTGTCTTTTATATTCTTGTTTATCGCTAATATGTTTTGTCATTGCCAAATTACCTTGAATGGATGCCAATTCGTGAAGTGCAAAATCATAATCAATGATTTGATCTGATTCGATTGCGTTACTTGCTATACCACCACCACTTTCTGAACGTTCTTTGGCGAGTTTTGCTGCTTCTTCGGGATTATTGTAACGGAAAATATGATTATTACCTAAAATAACACGATTTCCAGTGGAAAGAACTGTTGGACCAATGATTTCAACACCATTGACATAGATGGAAGAGTGACTTCTCTCATCTTTGGGGAAATCTGGTGGTGAAATGGTAACAATACCGTTTTCATTCTCTAAGATACAATGTTCCTTATGAATGTTAAGACCGTTCAAAATGATATCTTGTGGAATATCAGCATCTGATCTACCAATTCTTGTGGTACCTTCTTTAACGTAATACAAAAGTGATTCTGACATTAAAGGATCTTCATTTAAATTTACCAAATGTGGAATAGATGAAACAACTTTAATAGCGACACCCATATCTTTGAGAGCAGCCATTCTATCCTCACGAACCTTTTGGGCATCCATTAATTTCTCTTCCCAAGTCTTATTCATTTCAGCCATCAATTTCTCGTATTGTTCAATCTTTTCGTTGAGATTTTGTAGTGCCAAACCACCGTCTTGATCAAAATCTCCCATTAATTTCATATCTATGGTTCCACCATTTCCCATTAAACATTTTAATCTTTCAACCTCAGCCTGTAGCTCTCTGATGAGTTTGGATTGAGCATCTTCATTGACAACAGCAACAGTCTTAATCTTTTTTGCACTATCAGCATAACGTAATGTAGATAGGGTTTCTTCGTAATTGATATCAGCTGGACTGATTGCAGCAATCATAATTGTTTTTGAGTTACCACCCAAACTCTCCTTCAATAAATAGGTTAAAACTGAATCTCTATAAGGTACAAATACATTTTTTTTGGTTGTTGAATTCTCAGCCAATGCTGAAATAACTTTACCCAGTGTCGATAAACTTTTATTAATATTTGCACCCTCCTTTAATCTTACACCAGTAGCACCAGTTGATGCTGCTCTTTCACTTCCTGCTAAATCAACTAAACTAATTTTACTAACTCTATCAACTGCTGTACCCCTGCTTCTATCAATCTAATAAATTTATTTTGAATAAATAAAATATTTGATGATTAATCAATTGTTGTTGGATATTTTTTTTTTTTTTTTTTTTTTTTT
>RCTL01002169.1:17902-27987 GCA_003667305.1 Speleostelium caveatum
TTATTATTTTAGCCTATTTTTCATCATTATTAACAATTTTTTTAAAAGTAGTAATATAGAAAATATTATAATCAATCAAACACAAGTAATACATAGCAATACAGCAATACAGCAACATTGCAATACAAACAAGACAGATTAAAAAATAACAACTATAACAGCAGTAACAATAGCAACAGCAGCAACAACAAGAACAAGAACAACAGAAACACAGGCAATACAGCAAATTAGAAATAAGCAGAGCAGTAGTCAACAGAACAGTGCACTCAACTGTGATAAACTGAGTAGAGAAGACACAGAGAAATGGAGATATTAAATCTAGTTATTGAGTTTCACTCACCAGAAGGCAACATTCATAAAAAGATTGTTAGAGTTGAAAACCATACAAAGATAAGTGAGGTCATTAGGTTACTACTGGAGAAATTTGGAAGGTCCTCTGATATCGATGCTTCACTATTTCAACTATCGATTCCGAACAAGAATAGTAATGCTTCACAGTTACTACCTGATCAATCAAAGACACTAAGTGGATATGGTATAAAGAATAATGTATTTTGAATATTATAAACAAATCATCATCGTCATCAACTCAACACATATATTAATATATATACTTATTTACTTTAATAGGACGAATTAATATTTAAAAAAAGACAAAAGAAATCAAATCCATCAACTGCAAAATTATCATCAAAGAGTAGTATATTTAAAACATTATTCTCAATGTCAACTATTGAGTTAAAGTTTGCTGATGAAAAATCAAGCAATGAAATCACCGATGTCGAAAATCAAATTGAAGACCCAACAATATTATTTAAAGCAATAGAATTCTTAACAAAATATTTTAATTCAAATAAAGGTATTGTATATTTATATTGATATCATTAATATTTATACTAATATATAAATACTTGAATATATATAGATGAAATATTATCATCATTTCAATATATTGAAAATGAAAGTGAATATCAAGACTTTTTAAAATCAATTCAAAATCAAAATGAAAATATTGATTTTACAAATTTTAGAAATCCAACAAAGTTACTTTGTTTTTTTATGTTAAATTTATTACAGGTATCATTTTCACAGGCATCACTTACCTATTCACTTTACAAGTCACTATTGAAATCATCTACACCAACCGACGATCTAAAATCCAATTTATTTTATGATATTCATCCAAAAAATCGAATCATTCTCAAACATATTATGTTATTTCTTTCGAACCTTACATCGAAGGATTGTACACTTTTAGATACGATTTCAAGTATTATAGCACCATTCATCATTGGTAATCCTGATATGAATAGCAGTATAATGAGTACAAGTAATTTAAATATATTTAATACAAATACAAATAGTAATAATAGTCATCATTACCATCACAACCAGTATAATAGTCATCACCACAACAACAGTAGTAGCAATACATTTAATAGTAGCAATAGTAGCAGTAGTATCAGTAGTGGTTTAGGAGTAATGAATTTAACAAGTAGTTTTGATTTTTTTTCAAATAGATCACTTAACCCAGAAGAACATACAATTTGTAAAAGAGTTGCTATCGATTTAATTCAAAATATTCCAACTTATCTTTTGGTAATTATCTATTAAATATATTTATATATAGATACTATAAATATGGTTTATAGATTTGATTATTAATGGTGTATTTTATATTTATATATATAGTTTTCACCATCAAGAGGTTTAACACAATTAGAAGGAGAGAATATTATTTTTTCAACAGAGAATATTTATTGTATAGACAAATGTAGTTTTCCACCAATTAAAGCTAATTTGGGTGAACTTTGGATTACAAATTATAGAATTATTTTTGTAAATTCACCTCAATCAAAACAAACTATTCCAAATTCGACATCTTCATCATCGTTGGCTTCTCTTTCTTTTTATAATGGTCAGAGTAGTGGTAGTTTGGTGTCTCATATCTCTTCAACGAGCTCGACTCCATCTTCAACTACTACCACTCCATCTAGTTCGATATTGGGAGGCAGTAGTGGTATTGGAATCAACAGTTCATCTAGCTCAATGAGTATATCTTCATTGAACCTAAGTCATTATCGATTGGCAACTTGCGAGAACACTGAAATACCTTTAAATATGATCTATCGTTGGAAACCAATCAAGACTGGTCCACTTTTTGAATCCTATAAAATCTATTGCAAAGATTTTCGTTGTAAGATTATTGGTTTCCCACATAATTCACCTTTCCGTCAGAGATTTAAGGAGCTTTTGGATAGTATAAAAATGAATAATTTGGTGGATAGTTCTTTTGCTTTTACTTCTCGTGAACCTTCACTGCAGAACACTGAAAACTTTGCAGAGACTCAACTCTTACAGGAGTACAATAGATTAGGTATATCATGGGATCATTGGAGAATAACTAATGTAAATAATAATCTAAAGGTTTGCGACTCTTATCCTCAGTGGTCTGTAGTTCCAAAAGCAATTAATGATAATATAGTGGTGACATCTGCCTACTATAGAACATATCGTTTCCCTATCCTCTGCTGGAGTCACCCTGTCCAAAGATCAAGTATCATTAGAGCTGCTAGTCCAGATGATTCATCTTCTGGTAGTTCAGTAATATTACCCTCTTCACCAAGTCAAATTTTAAATAATAACAGTGGTAATGGTGGAAGTAATTCTATCAATATCAACTCAATGGGTTCAATTAATATAATGGGCGCTTCAAATACTCCATATGGAAGTGTTCCAACATCGCCCATCCAACACAAATCAAATTTGTTATCACCTTCTATAAGTTCTACATTAACATTCTCGCCATTGTCACCAATTCCAAGTCCAAGATTCCACTCATCGATATCTGCTTCCTCAATTCCACAGGTTTGTCAAGAGGATATAGATTTCTTGAAAGCTATTCTCGATATTAAAAGTAGTAATATGTTAACTGTATACGATACAGGATCAAATGCATCCTATGCCTCAACCATGATTGGGTGTTCAATCGAATTTCTTAAACTTCCATCCATTCTAGAGACCAAAGAAAGTTTCAACAAACTACTTCATCTTCATCTAAGTCATCCTGATAAAAAATGGCATGAGGTTATTAAATTTAATTGTCTTGCATCACTCAAAGATTTGCTTTTGGATGCAATCAATATTGCCACCACTGTAGAGCAAGGTCGTTCGGTATTGATCCAAAGTTGCGTTGGTTCAGACGTTGACGCCCAGTTATCAAGTATCGCCCAGATTCTCTTGGATCCATTTTATCGTACCATTGACGGCTTTAGAGTACTCATTGAAAAGGAATGGTTGTGTTATGGCCATCAATTCTCTAAACGTGCTAGTTATCGTGGTAACAATAAGTTTGAAAGTGACGGATTCTCACCAATCTTTATGCAATTTATTTTTGTAGTTTGGCAGATTTTAAAAGAGTTCCCAACTAGTTTCCAATTTAACGAACTCTATCTAATGACATTGTTGGACAATGTTTATTCATGTAGATTTGGTAACTTCCTTTGCAATAGTATCAAAGAGAGACTAGAAAACAATGTATATAGCAGTACCAAATCATTTTGGTCATTTGTAAATTTAAATTTGGAGAGATTTATAAATCCATTCTATCAAATCATTCCATTAGGCACACCATTGTCCTCGAGCACACCTGGCACCCAAACCCCTCAATCGACATTCAGTGGAACCACTTCAGGATCATCTTCACCCTCTTTACAATCACTCAACCCATCGAGTGTACTTAGATGCCAAAGACTACTCCAAGATACCATGTGGAATGAATATTTTTATCGTCATTGCTTTAGATCTGCCGTTGCTTTGGAGCAATTGGATGAAAGAATTAAATCATCGCTCTTCATGTCTCAAGATTTATCACCCATATCCTTTAGTGGTGGGGTATCTCCTAGTACATTGGACTCTTTGGATCTCTCTGCATTGAAGCTATTTTATATTCCAAACGATTCACTAATGTATCAGCTCTCTAATCTTAAAGAGCTTAATCTATCGAGAAATAATTTGAACTCTATATCATGTAGTCTAAGTTCATTGGTATCTCTTGAGAAATTGTCATTTGAAGACAATCATCTCACCAACATTCCACCAGAAACCATCAAAATCTTGTCCATGAACTTGAAACAACTCAAAGAATTGGATCTCTCTTCAAATTTCCTCTCTGATCTTCCTTCAGAGTTTGCATTGTTTACTTCCATCACAAATTTGAAACTCCGAAAAAATTTATTCCCATCCACACCTGATGTAATTGATCAACTAGATAACCTACAGGAGTTGGATATCTCTGAATGTGAATTCTCACGTGACCATCCTGGAAAGATACCATCATATCTACCAAATATTAAAGTATTAAATCTAAAGCACACTTTAATATCAAACGTTCCAAAAGAGATTGGTGATCTCTCAAGCTTGGAAATTTTATCTTTGGATTACAGTAATCTTGTGTCGCTACCAGATACCATATCAAGTTTGAGCAATCTTGTAGAGCTATCACTATCCTATAATAGCTTGACAGAGTTTCCAATGGAGATTACTCGTTTAACAAGTATAAGAATACTCAACTTGGAGGGAAACCAAATTATCTTTTTACCCAATGAAATCGCTCAACTTGGAACTCTTACATCTTTAAATCTCAAACAAAACAAACTTGAAACTTTACCAGCTAGTATAGGTCAACTACATAACTTACAATACTTGAATCTTACTTCCAATTGCTTGACATCACTACGTCCAACCATGGGTTTACTTAATAATCTCAGTAGTTTGAAACTCGATGGTAACAGACTAAAGACACCACCTCCTGAAATTATAGGTCAGGGTCTAAGAGCTATTTTGGATTACCTTAAGGATTTAACTAAAGGTCAAGAGCAATGCTACAAGATGAAGCTAATGATTGTTGGCCAAGAGAATGTCGGTAAGACTACTCTACTCAAAACACTTAAGGATAAAAAGAGAAGAGCCACCATCTCAGGTCCAAACATCAGTACTGATGGTATCGCTATAGATAGTTGGGTATTCCCTTATCAATTTGAAGAGGAAGAGAATAACAAAATCGTTAAAAAAAAACAAGATGTCACTCTCAGTATATGGGATTTTGCAGGTCAAGATATCTATTACACTACTCATCAATTCTTTTTATCTGAGAGATCCATTTATATCGTTGCATGGAATATTATTCTCGCTGAAGAAGAATCTAGAGTTGAATTCTGGCTCCAATCTATTACATCCAGAGCCAAGAATGCACCCATCATCATTGTTGGAACTCATTTGGATGATACCAATAAAACATTTGCAAAAGCTTTGAAAAAGAAGATTCAAGACAAGTATTGCCAACGTTTTCCAAATATCAAAGCTATTCGATTGGTTAGTTGTATAAGTGGCAAAGGTATTAATAAGCTTCGTGAGACTTTGGAATCAGTTGTTGTCACTCAACCCAATATGGGTGAATCGCTTCCAAGAAGTTACATGTTACTTGAAAATCTTGTCAAAGAGGAAACTAGAAAAAGAATTATTCCAACCATTCCATGGTCAGAGTTTTTACATTTGGGTTCAATCTGCACTATTAAGGATGAAAATGAACTACTAAGAGCTACAATGTTTCTCAATCAACTTGGTTCGTTGGTATATTTCCCAAATGAACCTGGTTTGAAACAATTTGTCATCTTGGATCCCCAATGGATCACTTCAATGCTCTCAAGTATCATTACAACCAAACATAGTTACACTAAGGATGGTATACTACTTCACAAAAACCTCAAACAAATTTGGAGACCACCTGTCTACCCTCAACATCTTCATGCTAATTTAATTTCATTGTTGGAGAAATTTGAAATCTCATTTGTTCTTCCTTCCCCAATGAATTCATTTGAAGAGGGCTCAAGTTTAATTCCATCTCTATTACTTAACGATAGACCAGTAAGCTTCTCCAACTTTTGGGGTCCATATGATCCAAATGTCGAACAATTTGGTAGAAATTATGTATTTGAATTCATACCCAATGGTTTCTTTTCACGTTTAATGGTTAGAATTTTGAATTTTGCAAGAGCTGAAGCAAAATGTTATTGGAAAAATGGAATGATCCTCCAAAGAGATCAAGAAAAAGTATTGTTGGAAATGAATAACACTAAAAAGACCTTATCTTATACAGTTAGGGGTCAGAAATCTGCTAATCTCTCAAGAGATGTTATGGAGACCATTCAATCATTGTTGGATGATAGTTTCCGTGTTAATACTACAATCTATGTACCATGTATTCATTGTATTCAACTAAATAACCATCATCCTTACAAGTTCCCAATTGAAGTTTGTGAAAATGCAGCTGTTAAAGGTATGGGTTATCTTAAATGCCAAAAAGCATATCTGGTTAGAACTGATCTACTCGTACCAGATCTTGTCATGTCAAACTTTACCGGTGAAAAGATACCCTATGACCAACTTATTATCAAAGAACTGATCGGTGAGGGTGGTGCTGCAATGGTATATCTAGCAAAATTCAGAAACAAAGAGGTTGCTGTCAAAAGATTAAAAACTATTGAAAATTTTGATAGTCCAGCTGATATTAACGATATATCAATGTCTAGAGCATTCAATGAATTCCGTCGTGAATGCTGGGTAATGAGCAATTTGGAACATCCAAATGTCGTACAACTAAAAGGTCTTTGTTTGGATCCATTGTGTATTGTAACTGAATACCTTCCACAGGGTAATCTCTACAAGTTCCTTCATAGTAGTGAAGGAATAGAAAATGGTCAAATTAAATTCTCTTGGATCTTTAGATTAAAAATTGCCTTGGATATTAGCAGTGGTATGGCGTTTCTCCACAGCTCAACCCCTCCAATCATTCACAGAGATTTGAAATCACCAAATATTTTGTTGGCCTCGTTAGACGAGTCATCACCTATTTTGGCAAAAGTCGCAGATTTTGGTCTTTCTGGTTTACAACATACCATTACCAACAAAGGTGTTGAAAATCCACTTTGGTTGGCTCCTGAATTACTAGATAAATCAAGAATTGCATCAACACAAAGTGATGTTTATGCCTTTGGTGTCATTCTTTGGGAGTTATTAACTTGTAAAGATTATTTTGGCGATATTCCATTCATGACAGCTATTGAAGAAAAAGTAATCAGTGGTCAAAGACCTGAAATTCCAGATGATTGCCATCCACTTTACAGCCAATTGATACAAGATTGCTGGCAAAATAATCCTGACTCCAGACCTACATTTTCAGAGATTGAAGAGAGAATAATGAATATTTTTGAAACAATGTTTCCCGCTTTACACTTATCGGAACCCTCAAATCATCATGAGAAAAGAAAATCACTTAAAAGTTCAAATGTATTTGCCCATAGAAAACAACCAAGCACTTCAAGCGAAGCAAGTGGATATGATAACTCCTCAATGGCAACTGCAGATGATATCAGCGAAAATATCAATTTAAATGTCAATCATCACCATCATGGTAATCAACTAAATTCAAACTTTGAAGCAACATCAGCCATTTTTAAAAAGAGTACAGATGACTTTCCAGACCCAAACCTACTACTCCCATCAAATCATTCTAGAAAACATAGTACTCATTCCACAGATGAAACAAACAAATCCCTCATTGAGGCATCCATTCATCAAGTTACTTCCAATCGTTCAAATTCACTCAGTTATCCATCATCTGATTCCCATTTGATTGAAAAATCAGAAGATTCTTCACTAGCAACCAGAAAAGTAGTATATGTAAATAACTTGAGTAAGAGAAATTCAATTTCCATCCAACCATTCTATAATGAATTTAATAAGGAGCTATTGCCAAATGAAGGTACAATCCAATGCTTAGTCAAAGTTGGTAATTATGTGTGGGCTGGTACTGGTAGCGGTGTTATTTCCATCTGGAAGATTGAAACTGGTGAAAAAGTTAAATCATTTAGAGCACATCCAAGAAGAATTCATTGTCTATATCCAGTTCATCACATGAACACTGTTTGGTGTGGTTCTGCAGATAACACCATTTCAATTTGGAATTCTGAAACCTTTTCATTGATAAAAACATTCTCTGGTCATGGTCCAACTTGTTTCATTAGGGCAGGCCATACTATTTGGGCAGGTTCGATTCTAAATTCCATTAATATCTGGGATACCAAGAAAAAAGTGAAACATAAAACCAAAATTCAACTCGATAGTGGACCTGTTGAGTGTATGTTGAAAAGAGATCAAGAAGTTTGGGTTTCACTAAACAATCAAATTGCACGTATCGATATAAATTCACTTAGAGTGATCCAAATGTTCCAGGCGCATGATAAAGCTATCCATTCAATGATTGAAGTAGAGAATACTGTTTGGACTTGTTCTTCAGATTGTACAATAAAAGTATGGAGTTCAACTGGGCAGAATCTTGCAATCATACCAGCTCACTCAAGTAGAATTTTCACCCTAGTATTGGTTGGTGATTATGTTTGGTCCGGTAGTTGGGATACAACAATAAAAATCTTTTCAACTAAAGATTATAGTTTAGTGAGTGAAAATTCTGGTAAACATAAAGATGCTGTTAGTAGTTTTGTATATATAGATAAAAATAATAATAATAATAATAATAATAATAATAATAATAATAATAATAATAATAATAATAATAATAATGTAACATCAAGTAAAAATAATGTTGAAAATGCATTAATACCAACTGGTAGACAAGTTTGGTCAGCTTCTTGGGATTCTTCAATAATTATTTGGAATTTACCAAATATTTCATCTTATACATTCGATTTGGTTCAATCTCAAGGCAGTACCGATAATTTAGGCAACTATCTCTCTCCATTTGGATCGACAGCAACCGGTTCTTCAGGTAATATGGCTTCTGCATCCTATACTTCTTCTAGTTCCCTCCTTTTACCAATAACTGAAACTTCACCGCCAACTTCATCACCACCGATAGTATCCTCAAATTCAAATGGAACTTTAAGACAAGCAAGAAGAACTGTGTCCTTCGTTCTCGATAAATTTAATAAGCCATCAAAATAAAATGTTTTTTCCCAAAATTTTTACACAATTATTTCTAATTGTTTAAATGTGACCAGTTTTTTAGGTTTCAAGGAGAGTAAAATAATTTATTTAAGGGTTTAAATTAAAAAACAAATAAAAATAAAACACAATAAAATAAAACAAGTTTTTTTTTCAAAGGGAAAGTGAGGAAGGTCAATTGGTGCGGACACAAAGTGAAAAAAAATTTTGGGGGTTTTTTTTTTTTTTCATTTTCATTTTTTGCCAACTAATAGAAAAATTTAAGTTGGTTGTGCAATGGGATTCCACTATATAAACGGCTGCTGTGACACTCTCAAACATTTAAATAAAAAGGGACCCAATTTTAAAATTTTTTTTTTTTTAGACATTTACATATTGTCTATGGATAAAACCTCAACTACCTTAGTTTGGGAACTACTTAGCTGGTAGACATTGGGTTGGGGTAGCTTTCAAAAACTTTCCTCTTCGCTATCCATTGCCAACTTTCCATGCAATAACGGAGGTATTTTGATGGTCGCCCTTTCCTGATGGTGTAATCCCAGCTCTCACCATCGTGACGACGTAAAATTTTTAAACCCAGTAATAAAATAAAGAATTTTTAATTGAATTCCAGACAGCTTAGCGAAGTGGTCTAACGCGATTGACTAGAAATCAATTCTCGAGCGAGGCGCTTGGTGAGTTGGTACAGGCCCTCGGCGATCATCTCGATGGTCGTGGGTTCGATTCTCGTTCCCCTCAAACATTAATATCACCGACAATTAAATACCAGAAAATGGAGGTGCGAATTGGTGTGATCAACATAACTGAAGGCTATCAAGTGTAAACTGAAAGGTCTTCGCGTTGGTACATCGAGGAGAGAACACCGCCCATCCCCAAAAAAAAAAAAAATCAATTCTCTTCGGAGGCGCAGGTTCGAACCCTGCAGCTGTCGATTTTTTTGCTTATTTTTTTTTTTGTCCGACTAAAGTTTGGAGCGGAGGGGCGTAGCTGAGTTGGTAAGAGTCGCGGAGGGGCGTAGCTGAGTTGGTAAGAGTCGTGGCCAACTACTCACGGGTCTCGGGTTC
>RCTL01002172.1:7683-17811 GCA_003667305.1 Speleostelium caveatum
GTTTAACTATTGCTTAATTGTAATATTTTATTACATAAAGATGATGGATAATGATATAAAAATTCCACCATCATCTAGCCAACATAGTGGAATTGCAGGTGACTTGGTTAGAAATATACTAAACGAGCTGGTTGATAGCATATTTTATCATTTACCGACATTTAAAAAAAAAAATATATTATTCTCTCATTCAACAGATAATAATAATAAAAATAAGAATAACAATAAATTTAAATCAAAAAGGATATTGTTTAATAAAATTAAAAATATAAACGAGAATAATATAATATATAATAGAGTAGAGAATAGGAACGGTATTGATAATACCAACAGCGCAGTTTATATTTGGCAGACAAAAACATTGAAACAAAATAAGAATGATAGCTGTGGATATTATAGTCTATTCAATTCAATGATGTTTTTAAATAGTTGTTTTAACGATTGTGAAAATGAGTCTATTGCACTCTACAATGGAATGTCTTGTAGACCTTTGTTTTGGTATACCTATAGATTTTGCGTGAATATGCTCATGGAGAAATCAAAATCTTTGAAAAAGAAATTCTATCCCTGGAACGAAAAATATATTTTAAAAGGAGTTTTGGAGAGACCTTATATCGATTATATATTGAGCTCAGATAACTTAATCTCTAGACAAAACTATCCTATCACTATTCTACCGGATTGGTCTATTCAATCCCTTAAAAATAATAGATTACCCATCGACGAAATGAAAGAGATGCATAGAATATCAAAGCTCTTTAAAGAATCTGAAAACTATACTCATGTGTTTATGATTGGCCAGGCAGTTCATTGGATAACCATTTTAATCAATAAGATTGGTTCGGAATCTGAAATTATCTTGGTTGATTCGAGAAACTTTGATTTATTGGGTTCAACTGACGAGCAATTCATAGAAAAAGTGAATAGACATCCAGAACTACCAGATAGTATAAAAAGAGAGTATTTATTCTCTTTAAAAGAACCAAGAGTTATTGTTCAGTAAGTTATAATTATTAATACAACTTTATATTATAAAATGGTACTAATAAATTTATAATATTTTTTTTTTTAAAGAATTCTTAAAGATTGTTTAATTGGTGATAATGATATTATAAAAACATTACTGGAAATGAATTTACATGGATTTCTTGAAAACTATTATACCCATGTTTTAACTCAAAAGTCAAGACTTAGTTTGGGATTATCATTTTCACCTACTCATCATATATTGGAGAATTCTACACTTAATGGTTGGACTAGTTGTGGTAATAATAATATTATTTTAGAGGATGATGACATATTGGTTTTACATAAACAACAATTAACATATTGGTTGGAAAATTATTGGCCACCTTCAGTAATAGAATATAATATTGTAGGTATAGCAAGTTGTACTACTCTATAGTATAATAGGTTATCTAATTGATTCTTATTTTTTTTAAAAAGTGTCAAGTGTTAGATTTAATTCTAACAAACAAAGAGGATATTGACAAATATTTGGAAATTAAAACATTGGAATTATTATCAATGTGGATTAAAGATACATCGTATCATGTAAATAATATATCGGCAGTAACTTCTTTAAATGAAACAACTACAACAACATGCGGAAGTAGTACTATTTCATTAATTAAAAGATTTTCAGTCACAATGAACTGGTTTCATCAAAAATTTAACTGATAAATAAAATCGAGGAATCAAACGAAATTTTTTTTTAAATATAAAATATATTTATTATACTTAAAAATTCTTTTAAAAAGGAATTCAAAAGATTTATTGATGAAACCTGCAAAAGAGTATTTCGTTCTATCATAATAAAACATAAATTTTCTAAATTCTTTTTTAAAAAAATTTCTAAGTTTGATAATTCATAAATTGGTAAAATGAAAATAAAATATATATACATTTCGAAATTTATATATTAATAATAATTATAATTAAAGTACCCAAACTTATTGATATGGAGAAATTAACATTTTTTTATTTTATTCTTTTACTAGTACTTTTAAAGGTATTAACACTATCCATAATATCCTTAATGGTTTGAGTCAACAATTTAGAAGATGATGTCAATTGAAGATCAGAATCAGGATCATCATTAGAAAGTGTTGAGGTTGCTTTAACTCCTGACAATATTTTAATTTGACACGAAAGTGTTTTCAAAGCCTAATAAAAAAAAAAAAATCAAACAATGTTAAGAAAATATATAATAGAACATGGGTTTTATCAGGTATATAATAACATAAACTTACGTTAACACCTTGCATCATTTTAGTTTGTAGTGGTATAATTGAGCATTGTTTTGATAGTTGTGTAATTTCTAAACAGAATTGGTTGATAAGGGTAGAAAGATTTCTTCCGGATAAAATCAACTATATGCAAGAAGAGGGGGTTAATACATTGGAAATGTTAACATTTAAACCTTATTTATATAAACATACCAATTGTTTTTGATTTGTTTTTGTCGCAGTAGCAAATACTTCCAATTCTTTTGAAATATTTGTTAGGGTATTTGAATCTTGTTGTCCTTGAATATTTTCAATATATTTTGCAGCATTATTAAAATAATCTTCTAATTTTGGATGAGAGGTAGATGGTGTTAATTTTAATGGAGCCCTAATGGGTTGATTGGATTGTGTTGATATATTTGATGGTGTTTGTATAGGTTTAATATTATTATTATTTTTAATATTATTAGTAGTCGTAATATTAACATTATTGTTGACACCGTTTGATGAAATGGGTGATGGAGATGGGGATGATTTAATAGCATTTAAATTTGAGATTGAAGTTGAGGGTGAAGATTTTTTTCTTAAGCTAGCTCTACTAATTACTATGCCAGGTTGTGGATATAGAGTGGGAAGAGTTGAACCATTGTTTTGAATCGAGACATATTTTTGAAGCCTGTCAGGTGAATTTGCAATTGGGAGTAAATTATTTGATTTAATTGAACTTATTATATTCTGAATTTTATTATCGCTACTGTTTAATGATGTTGTATTATTATTATGTTGTAGTTTTTTTGATTCTTTATCTTTTCTTTCTTGATTTGTATTGTCTACATCTGATTTTGAAACTATCGAATTTATAGTTGATTTTAATTTCATAAGAGCAATTTCTTTTTCGGTTTCAATTTCTTGTGGAATAGGTAGACCCTTTCTTTGGTAATTTAAATAATCTTTTGAAATTCTTGAAAGATCATCTAGTTGGCCTTTAGCTTTTTCACAAGCAGAGGAGTTATTTGTGAGTTGTAAAAGATTATCTTGAATGGATTCCAATAGTCTAATATTACTATTAAATTCTGGTTCTCTTCCAAGTTTGATTGAATCATCCAACTTTAAAAGATGTGACTGATAGCTATCGGCAATTGAATTTAAAATATGTTTATTACCATATCCCCTATTATTGTTTGGTTTTGTGGTTATCTCTGATTGAATAGATGAGATTGGATTTATAATTTTAGTTTTTAATGATTCCAATGACCCTCTCTTTCTTGTATCAGATGGATTTAAAACCAAATCTTTGGATGATTTAATAATCTCTGGAATGTAAGAATCAATTTCTGCGATAGAGGAGTTGATGGATTGTTTAGCTCTTGGAGGAATAGAAGGATCTGATAGATCTCTTTGAAGTTGTTGTTTTAATTGTTGTTGATTCTGTAATATTTGTTTGGCATATTCAGTGGTCTTATTAAAATTGCCACGTACTGATTGTATGACAATGTTATTGATATTATCTTTTTGATTTTTTAAAAGTCTATTGGAGGTACCATCTAGCTCGTGCGATAGTTTATCGACAGCATCTTGAAATTGTCTACGAGATCTATCAAAATTATCTTTACTTGTCGAATTAGATGGATTGTCTGAATAGGAATTTAAAGTAGTCGATAGAGAATCTGGTGAGTTCTTTTGATTCAATTTCTTTTCCAATTCATCAATAGCCATTCTAATTTTCTTTTGTTTTTCAGGGTCTAAAATCATTTGATTCTTTAGCTCATCTTCAGCCTCTACTATAATTGAGTGTGATATTTTGTTTAATTTTTTCAACTGATGTTTCAATTCTTCAGGATTGATTGGTGATTTATCCAATTTGTTATTGGTATTTTTGATCTTCTTTATATTACTCTGTGGTGGTGGAGTTGGTTTTAGAATATTTTGAATTTGATTAAGGTTCCTTTTAATTTGTTCAACTGTATTTGATGTAGTTTGATGGTGAGAAATTAGTTGTGGCTTATCATTGACATCAGCTAATAATGTATGTTTAACAGAAGTTAACATTTCAGGAATTAACTGAGACAACTCTTTGGTTGATGATTTTATATCTTCCAATTGATTGGCATTTAAATTGGAATCTGGCTGGTTGGACACCTCCTCCACCAAACCTGTAAGTTCTTGGTGTAGCTTTACCAAAGATTTTGAAGTATCTATAACACCAGGTTTATCAAGATCAATTATTTTTGCTAAAAGATCAGATATCTTTTCTTTTTCTTCCAATATTAATGATTCAATCATTTTATTTGAAGATGAAGAATCTGATTCTGAGGGTTGATGTTTTTTGGATCTATCAAAACTATAATGTTGTAGTGGTTCAATAATTTGCTGTAATAATTGTTCATATTTAACTTTGTTTGATTGGTCATTTGGATTTGTTTTCAGTTTTGAAACTGTGACTGATAGAGTTGGTAAAAATGAATTGACAGTTTGTTGAATTACAGTATCATTATCATCTACATGTCCATTTTGTTTGAATACTGATCTGATGATATTTTCAACTGACTCTTTAATTGTATCGATAATAACTAGCTGTCTGTCCAATGCAGTATAATTACGTTCGGATTCTGGTGGATTGTTATCAATAAACAATATTGTAGTTTCAACCTGTTCAACCAATGAATTATATACTGTATTCAAGGCATTTTGAAGTAGTTTGTTAATATTTGAATCAATTGAATTTCCTAAAGAAGAAAGATATTCTCTAGCCAAATCTACCAACTCAGTTTGATGATGAACTATATTTTCAATGGATTGAGAAATTAAATCATTTCTACCCATTTCAAAAGCTGTTTGAATGTGGTATCTTGAATGAAGTTGATGTGTAAATGATCCTTTAATGATTGAATCATTGTCTCGTAACGAATTAAAGAGATAACCTAGGATAACTTTATCATTTCCCATGTTTTGATTCATCTTATCGGATAGGTTCTTGGATTCTTTTTCGTTAACTTCATATAGGTATTGAAGGAAATGAGGTTTCAATGTGTTATCATGTTCTGAAGACTTTAGCAATTGATATACACTTAGCATTTCGATATAAGGGTTCATATGTAATAGTACACCAAGCTCTATACATGACTTTTTACAGGCAAGATCAAGTGATTTATGATTCTGTGGAAGTTTCTCTGATCTTGCGCAATTGATTGCAATTGAAAGAGAATTTTTAAATAATCCTATTGACGATTCAATTTGGTCTTTAAATGCTTTACTTTTAGATTTTCTTGATAGCTCATTGGCCAAGGTAATGATTCTATCTTGTTCTGATAATAATTGCTTCATTAAAGATATGGCTTGGTTATTATCACCAGATTTGAATGCGTTGATAAGTTGGTTCAATAGAGCAGTTGGTTTTTGATATTGCTGATCTTGTGAAAGTGATTGATATTCACGATCCAATAGTTTTTGTCTATCATGCTCCTTTTCTTGATTTTGATCAATAATTTTTAATTGTTTTAGAAGATTGGGATCAATGTCTTGTTGGGGTTCATTGGCCATAAGATTATCTAATTTTCCGTCTAAGGATGAAAGTAAATCTGATAGTTTATCACCCAAGAATTGCATACGTTGTGTGTCATTAAGTGTATTGGGCTTAATTTGGTCACACTCTTTTGAAAGTAAATTGGTAAAGTTACTTAAATCATCACAGATACTTTTAATGATCTGACATTGAATTGGATCCTTTTTAGCAAGATTCTCTTGGTTGATATTATAGGAATAGATAGAAGATGAAACTCTATTTGAAATCTCTTTCATAGCATCCTCTAATTTCTTTATATTACCTTCCTTTGCAGCTGCAATTAATTTCATTTTGGCAGCAGATAAATCAGATTTTAATACATCACTTAGTCCCTTTGTTTGATTTGCAATTTTATCATTAATTTCAATTAATTTGGCTTGGAGAGCTTGATCATTTGGCGATTTCAAAAGATTTGAAACTATGGCTCGACGAACGGATAAATTTGATACCAAATCATTTGAAATATCTCGAATAAGCGAATTTAAATTAGGGTCTTGTGATAGTGAACATTGAGCACTAGCCATGGAAACTAAATTAGCAACTGCAACTTCAAGCTCTTTTGTCAACAAATTGACCTCTTTCTCTGCATTTGGTTTCTTTAGTGTATCCATAATGGTCTTTGAATTGGCAATCTCTTTATTTACAATCTCATTACTATCATTCTGTACAGTAGGATCCATTAAACTTATTAATGTCGATAAAGGTACTTTCATTCTTTGACTTATATCACTGAATGAATCTTTAGCATCTCTATTTCCAGGTTCCTTAAGATATAACTTTGCAGCCATGATTTGTTGTGGAAGTAAAGAAGACAATAAGGCAAAAGCCTCTTTAATTTCCCTTGGTGAGTCCTCTGTAAGCAAATCCTGAATCTTATTATAATTCTTTGTTAAATTCTTTAGGGCACCAATAACAGCAGCAGTATTATCATTATTAGTGGAATCGGAAATGATCTTCAATGCCTCTTCTTTTGCCCTAACAGTATTTAACATTTGGTGCTCTCTAGTGGATATCTCTTTTGAAATATCAGCCAATTTATCCTGTATCTTATCAAGTTTTTCAATCATTCCGTTAATATTTTGTGAATCTGATGGATCTGAGGATACGTCTCTTCCAGCCAAAAAGTATTTTGGAAAATCATTACTTTCCAAGTCCGATACGATTTGTTTAATATGATCTCTAGATTTTCCTCCAAGATGAATATTATCTTTAAATATTGGTATCAATGAACTAATTGATTGTTGAATTGTATTTGAAGCGATTGCATCACCTCTACACGCAGCTCTTAATAATTCGACTGATGATCTTGATAATGCATCTATAATATCTTCCAATAATGTTGGTTCAGTTGATGTTTCATTGCCATAGTTTTGTTGTTGAAGTAATTTACCAGTTACAGTATATCTAAGTAAACTAGTTGAATTATCTCCAACAATACGTTGAGATTCTTCAATTTTCTTTAATATCTTTGATTGTATCTTTTGAAATTTAATGGTATCTTTTTGTGGTTTTGAATCATCAAATAAATCATTAGCTGTATTGATAAGTTTATTAGACTTTGATGGTAAATATTTTGATAAACTCTCTAAATCATCATGAACAGCAGGTAATGATTCAAAGTCATTTTTTTTCAACTCTAAATAAGATGAATAGGTCATTACATGGCTAACTGCACTTGAAATATCCTGTGAAAACTTCTCAATGTCATCATGTAATTGATGATTTACATCTAATGATACTAATGTTTGATTACAATTATCAGCTAATATATTTAATCTAAAAGAGTAAAGTTTAAAATTATTAAATTTGAGTACTATGAATATCATTTAAATATATATATATATACCTTCTAACATCTGCATCGTATACAATCTCTAATATTTTAATAGTTTGATTTGCAATCTCTCTACATGACTCTACAACATTTGACCATGCTTTTTGTTTATCCTTTGTATCTTGAAAATTATTAATTGATTCTAAAGTTTTTTGTTTAATACTATCCATTTCTATAAAAAATATAATTTAATCAAATATGAAGTAATAGTTTGATATTATTTGAAGATTTACTTTTTGATTCATTTATAATATCATTGTGTATTATTGGGAAATTAGTATATTCATCATTTGCCAACGTGGTTGCAATATCTGATATTGATGATACTGCACCTGCGATTGATGTCTAAAAATAATAAAACTTTAAGTGAATGAATCAAACACGTAGATCATTTTTATAATGCCTTTCATAGATCTTACCAATTCATTAATAGGTAAACCTTCATTTTTATCTTGTAGTACAATTACAACCAATATCAATTGACTGACATTTTCAGATAATTGTTCAAGTATTTGATGAACTTAAAATAAATTTAAAATAAAATAAAAAAAAAGATAATCACGTTCCAATAAAGCAATTTATTAAAACAATAAATGAATAAATTATTAGATCTGATCTATAATAGATTAATTGAGATTAATATTTATTAACAATACCATAACTATTATCAGACGACATCTCCTATTCGTTTTTAGGAAAATTATATATATATTACAAATTGTAATTTAAATAAAAATAAAAAGAAAAAAATAAAATAAAAAATATTTTTTTTGAATTTTTTTTCAACACAACACAAAACAAAAAATTTAAAAAAAAAAAAAAATCATAAAAAAAATGATTGGTTGTTATAAGAGATCTATCTTTAGTTTCAAAATGTCTATTGCCATTTAAATCTGATAAATATTTATTTAGTTATAATATTTAAATCTGATGTAAAAGTCTTATTTATTTATTCATATTTAACTTGTAATATTAATTTAGTTATAATAAGTATCAGGCTATTTTAATATTTTAATTTGAAAAAAATAATAAATAAACTTGAACCAAATTTTTAAAAAAAAAAAGATATCGTGATGAAATCAATTATTTGTTAATTTGTTTATATCTTTAAAATTTATAAGTGTAAATGTTGGATACAGGCACACCGCATCTATCATTTATGTTCGTAGTGCGGTGTTTATGACCCAAATCTTAATCTGCCCTGTACACCAACTCAATGAAAATGGATATATCAGTGATTTGTGGTAGTGGGATCTGATTTGATTTGAAAAAAAAAATTCAAAAAAAAGGGGTTTTTATAATTTTTTGAAAAATTTAAAAAAATTCAAAAAAAAATCTTTTTTAATATTTTACTTTTTTGAACTACGGTAATAACAAACAAATAATAAAAAAAATTAAGTACCTTTTTTTTAAAAAAATAATGTATTTTAGTTGTGCCTTTACGAGTGAATGTTCAAAAGTTTAAAGTTTAAAGTTTAAAATTTTAACATTTATCAGAGATAGTGCATACACCTATAAATAGTTTTTAAAAAAAAAAAAAACAACAACCCCCTTTTTTGTAAAAATTTTTAAAATTAACCAAACCTGTTATTTTTTTTTTTTTTTTTAAAAAAACATAATATATTGTTTTTTAAAAATATTATATCACTCGTAAAAAAAGATTATAATATATAAATTAAAATTATAATATCTTGTTATATTTATCTTAAAATAATATTATATTGTTTTTTGCGGATAAGATTTATATAAAGTTAGGAAATTTATAGAAGTAGGGTTGAAGAACAGAGATAGACGATGTCTACAAAAACATTAAATAATGATTTCAAAATGAAAAATAGCCTCAATCATGGTGATAGTCAATCAGCTGCGTATGGATCATCATCTTTAAACTCATCAAATAAAAATATCACATCTTTGATTTCACCAGAGACATCACCGGTACTATCATCCAACCCATCTTTAAATTCAAGTAATAGTAGCTTTGGAGTCTCAAATAAAAAATACACAAATGTTGGTTATGAAAGTGATCACTCAGCATCCAATGGTGTAAATGGGGACCTAATGGTAGAGTCGCCAAATATCGGAGGTCATAGTAATAATAGTTCGCCAAACAATAATTCTAGTAGTAATTCAACCTATGGCGTTACAAATAGCAACAATAGCGGTACGGTTTTGTTAAATAATCTCAACCAACATCAATCAAAAAAAAAATACATGGAGAGTGGGGGTTTACTTTCAACTTTTGACCAATTAAATTCTCAAATCACCCAGTTATCCCAAAACCAAAAAGAATTTTCTGAATTAAAATTAAAAATTGCAAATATCAACAAACCAACCAACTCCGCCAATCAAACACCACCACCACCATCTCCACCAAATAATCAACAACAGTCACAGTCGCAACAACAACAACCACAATCAACTCCACCACATAATAGTAACAAATATAATAATAATAATAATAATAATAATAATAATAATAATAATAATAATAATAATAATAA